>VZTI01001575.1:1110474-1142873 GCA_013397865.1 Struthidea cinerea | reverse complement strand
TTTTTTTTTTTTTTATTCCTCCCCTGGGTGTGGTGTCATGGTTTAGGAAGGGTGTTCACCAATTAAGTATTCCCACTGAAAAGACCATCAGGTGCTCCACCCTCCCCCTTCAATAGGAGGAGCAAAAGATAAAGATCACAGGTTAGGATAAAAACAATTTACTGGAAGTTGCAACGAGATAAGAAAACGAACAGTAACAGCAAAAATATTAATAACAAAAGGTATAGGAAAAAGAAACTATTTACATTGAAAATCTGAAACAATAAACAAATACTGATTGGATTTTCCTCACCATGTTTTCTCCCACTGGAAGGAACATCCTTTTTCTTAGAAGCGAGTGAGAATCACTTTCGCCCACGCCTGTCAATGATATGAGGTGGTATCAAATAACATTAGGGTCCAGCCACACCCCCTGAGCCACACCTCTTCCTGGCTATGGCAAAATTTAACCCTGTCCTTGAACAAAATCGGGACAAGCTTTTAGCTGTTGGTCCTTTTCTTGGCTGTGAACCGTAACTCAATGCCATTTCCTTCCTTACTCATTAATACCGTTCCTTCCTGGCTCCGTGAGGTTCCGCATGCCCCCAAAAAAGCCTGGGCAGGTTCAGTATTAAGTCAGTAGCAAAGAGTCAGGAAGGGTATTTGCTTGCATTTCGGCAGGAGAGTTCATTGCATCTTCGCTGTCGAGGGTCGCAGGGGCAAATCCGAGAACAATGGCTAGCTTTGGGTTTTTCCCGGGGCCGGGGAAAAGGCGGGATCAGGGAGCGGGGCCCAATGGGAGAGCCCCGGGGGAGCGGTGAGGGGCCAAGGCCAGCAGCCAACCGGGGAATTCAAACTGGGATAGGTTAATTTAACAGAACCCTGCACCCTGGGAAAAGCCTTTTGGTCACCTTAACATAAAGGTATGTTCAGCGGCCGCCACAACTCATCACTTTAGAGGAATATTCACTAGCTCAAATGTACTGCTGTGTTAGTATTACTCTATGGAAACCACATATGTGTTCTGAACAGCTTAAATTGTGGGAAAAGGATCTTAATTCCATTTTCATACATCTAAGTAGATCTGTCCTGGATAAGACATGGGAATTGAAACAACTCTGTCTGTACCTAAATTGGGGGACCTTGGAGGCTTTTGAATTTTTGAGTCAAAGGTATAAAAACCAGGTTTGGTCTAAAGATTCATCAGCAAAAACTAGGCCCTTATCCTTTGTAATTTTTTTCCAAAGGGAAAAACAAACTGTATGAACAAATGCAGCATAACTAGCACTATTTACAACCAAATCTTGTGCCCTTCTAAGGTGGTGTCATGGTTTAACCCCAGCTGGCAACTAAGTAACAGGGAGCCACTCACTCCCTGCTCCCACATCAGCATGGGGAGGATATTCAGAAAAAAAGATAAAACTTGTGGGTTCAGAGAAGAGCAGTTTAGTAATTTAATTATAAAATAATATGTAATAATAATAATGTTAGAATCTTCATGAGAAGTGAGACTACGAAAAGACAGGAATAAAATCCAAGAGAAACAAGTGATGCACAACAAAAAATTGTTCACCACCCATTGACTGATGCCCAGCCCGTCTCCCAGCAGCAATTGACCCCTCCTGGCCAACTGTCCTCAGTTTATAGCTGGGTATGAGGCTCTGTTAAGTGGAATATCCCTTTGTCCAGTTTGGGTCAGCTCTCCTGGCCATGCTGACCCTTTGGCTTCATGTGCACCTGGTTCCCGGAAGAGCATGGGACACTGAAAAATCTTTGATTAGAGTGAGCACTGCTGAGCAACACCCAAAACATCATTGTGTTATCAACATTATTCTCGGATGAAATCCCAAACACAGGACTGTACCATTTACTAGGAAGGAAGCTAACTCTATCCCAGCCAAAACCACGACAGCAGAGTGCAGGATCATGGCATGTGTTCTGCTGCACTGCCCAGACCAGATGAGATATACCCACTGGCCTGTGTTGTTAACGGTTTGTAACACTTATTATAAATTATTTTTATTTATCTCTTTCACATATCTTCTGTCCCCATCCTCATTAGCAATCTGAAATGCTCTTCATTCTAGGGATATTTTGTAGGTTTTTCAGGACAGAGTCTGAGAAGTCTATGACAGGTTCCAAAGCTCTTTAAAGATCACAGTTTATAATTGTGCGTATGCTTATGCATAGACCAGAGTTGATAGGATGTAGGCTCAACTTATGTACAACATGGCTATAGGAATCCCTATACTTCTTTCTGAAAATCTTGTGTTTTCTACAAATGCAGATGGAGAGTACCAGATGTAAGCAGAAGCAGAACAACTCTGCCATCATACCTTGTCGGAGGAGGAAAGCAGTGTGAATTCTTCCAGCCATTTTCTTTCATCCATTCTTGCTATGTCTTTCAGAGCTTTGCTTGCATTCCTCTTTTTTTTTTCATCCAATTTGTCTTTTTTCTAGTCTGTCATTCACTTTTTTCTTTTTGTGTTATTTTTCCTCTTCTTTCTTTCTTTCCTCCCAAACTACTCCCTCATTGTCAGTTTGCATCCATCCCCAACTCTGTGAAACAGAGCTTTCAAAGTTTATGCAGTTAGTGCATGTTGCTTGCTCTGAGAGAATGAGGGACAGAGAAAGCAGTGACTAATATCAGAATCATGAGTGAAGATATGTTTTATTCATAAACCCTGCATCTCTAGTGAAATTAAAAGCAAAGCAAAGGGTCGAAGCTCTGAACCCTCTTTCCTGGAGCCTGTAAACCAATAAAGGCTTTATATTAGCTATCGATAGCTATCTCTGACTTGGCTTAATAACATCTTATTCCCTGTTTTCAGCAGCCATCAATAATATTTCTGCCTGCCCGCTCAGGTCCCCATCTCTGCGTGCAATTGCATTATAAGGGTCTATAAGCCCAATTTGCTTCACATTCTTATTTTTGGAAAAGGCTGGCTGGCTTTTGTAATGAGAGCAGCTGCCAAGAAGGCTTGACAGAATTTGTGGCCCATCTGGCTTATAATCTTCATTCAATATCGCAGGAGCCTAAACTCCCAGACCAACTGATAAGTCAGAGCGTATAGGCAAGCAGTGGCAGTAATCTTCCTTGTGATTTCTCATTAAGGACAGGGACATCTCAGTGAATCTTTCATATCCTGGCTATCACAGTTTTGTTTGGTTGGGTTTCTTTTTTTTTTTTCTTCCCCTAACAAGACCAGAGTTGTTCCATTGTTTAAAATTATGTTAACAACAACAACTAAAAAAACAAAAAAACAACATGGCAGTTTAAAAAGTACTTAGGTTTCCTTGTATCATGTTTAAGAAGCTAGGAAATCAATGGTTTGATTCTGCCTTTAAACTCAACAGTGGTTTTCCACTGTTCATACTTCAAGTATGTGCGCTGACATATTCCTCTCAGAATCACAGAAAACAGGGCAACAAAGGGTCCTGAGAAATTATCTAGCATGTTTCCCTAACATAATGTGGAATCAGTTACATCTCCAGGATCCTCAGACCTCAGTCATCTTTGTATCAGGCTCAGACTACCTCATTAATGCTTTAAATCCTCAGTTTTCAAAGTTTTTTTTCCTGTTATCTCAACTTCTCCACAACTTTCAGTTTCTACTCCAAACAGAGAAACAAGCTGACTATCCTGCATGCAGCACTGCCCACAAATCCCTCACGTCTTGAACATGAATATCACCAAATCTTTTACTGCTTCCTCATAAGTTGTGTTTTCCAGAACACTATTCACCTTCACACACAGTTCCCTTTGTGGAGTACTAAACAACATGCGGACATACTTGCACCACCCATGTTAGGGAGGCCACTCAGCCTCCTCAGCTGTCCCTTCACATTTCTTCCAGCCTCAGCTGTCTGAAATCTAAACCTTACGTTTAAACTTACCACTTTGGCTCTTTCTAGAAGCCTAAACTTCCTGCAGATGTCAGGGATGAGTAGCTTCAGAGTGCTAATCATCCCACCTAGTTCAGAGATCTATCTTCAGAAGGCCTGAGATGCCTTTTGAGAAAGCAGACTCTCTGTTGATTACAGTGGGGACAAGCTATGACCAGAGGCCCAACTTTTACAGGACTATCAAGATCAATTCCTCTATTAGCAGAGGAAATGAATAATGTATTCTTTTTTTTTCTTACAGCTCTGCATGTCACAGCTAATTTTTTGATTTCTTGTAAGATGAGAAGTCCACATTTGTTGTTCCCCTCTGCTAAGGCACTCATCACCCTTGAGATAAAAACTGAGCTCATTCAGTGGTTATCTCTAATATAATGTATTCTTTTATTGCGCATACTTTTCACAACAGCCTCTGAGGCCTCCTAGATCTTTGCCACACACACCTGATGGGAAATAGCCCAGGAGACATTAAGGGAAGGGACAACAGGGCAAACAGATAAACACAGGAATAAATATATGTTCATACAAAATTTTTCCCACATTCTTATGAAACAATTTTTAAATATTGAAAACCTGTCTTAAAGAAAAAAAAAATAAACCTTAAAATAAACCAACATGAAATAACATGTGAAGAATTGTACCTTACTTGGAGGAATAATTTCATAAATATGAGGATGAAGAACACTTGAAAGTCATATGACCTAACATTGGGAATGAGAGCAAATAGTTTAAGAAATTGAGGAACCTATTTTTTCCAAATTTTGTCCTTTTTTTTTCTCCCCTGAGGTCAGACCTAATTTCAAACATGTTAGACAGCATTATAAAAGTAACCACATGGACACTGTGCTTTAAAACGCATTCAACTGTGTGGTCATCTTCTGTTTCATAGCATAAGGTTTTATGGGGATGAGGAAAGTAAAAGCCCATTAGGAAACTCTGCCAGCACAGCAAATAATGTACTTCACAGGTGGGTCTGCTGACTTTTTTAGGGCTCACAGCAGTTTGGATAAGGATGCTATTTAACTTCTAGCACTACTTATTGTACTGCTACCATGTCATGAGAATTACAGGGTAAGAAAAAAAAAGTCTGGGTCAAACAAATTTTATTTAATTTTTTGGTTAAATTGTTCTGTACCCAAGTAGTTCCCCATGATCTCAGCTACAGTGGATGAATATGGGAAGGATTCTTATATTTTCAAACGAGTGGCAAGAAGTACTTTTGAAGTAACACATCTTAGGAAAAGCATAGGTGAAGTTGGAATTAGGTAGCTGAAGGTAAGCCACAATCTGGAAACCACAGATTACCTGCTTGCAGCAGAGAACCTAAGCTCGTTAGATTGCTACCTCACAAACTCATTAGCTCTCCGCTCATTAAATACTTAGCCCTATTTATTTCACTGCTCAGCTTTCTGTTCAACCCATTATTTGCTCCATGCACCATATATGACTCAGAGTTGGTATAATGCAGTTGATTTCAGTGAAATTCAACAAGTTTTACCTATAAAACTTGCCTCTGCTCCTGTGGATTGTTTTTTTTTTTTCTCTTTTGTTTGTTGGT
Source organism: Struthidea cinerea (assembly GCA_013397865.1). Taxonomy (NCBI): domain Eukaryota; kingdom Metazoa; phylum Chordata; class Aves; order Passeriformes; family Corcoracidae; genus Struthidea; species Struthidea cinerea. The sequence continues at coordinate 1,137,433 of VZTI01001575.1, read as the reverse complement.
TTGTTTGCTTGTTGTTTTGGGATTTGTTTGGCCTCTGCATTGCATAGAATTTATATGATGAAAACATTAAAATAAAAGCAAGAAAAAACTCAGTCATCAACCTTTAGTGTACTTGGAAAAAATAATATGGCAGAACAGATTTGTTTCCAAATTTAATCTTTGTGGTTTTTTTCATCAAACTCGATATTTTCCTGAAATATCTAAAACTGCAAATTGGCTAGTGTGTGAAGGACTGATGTCTGTTCAGTTCAGGAATGCATGTTTCTGATTGGAAAAAGAACTCCAGCTCTTGCTTATAACATTAAAAACCTGAGTACAGTTACTGCAGTTGAAGGGATTAGTCATGCGCCAAAAGTGAAGCAGAGTATGCTGCAGAAAACTTAAAATTGAAAGGAAAATCACGACCTGTCAAAAAAGAAAAGTTAAACTTAACTTTTCAAACTAAGATCATAAGTACCAAAAATGTGGCAACCTGTGGCCTGGAAAGTTAATTGGTGCTTATGGTTCTTCCCCAAAATCAGGTAAGACTGGAATGTATTATTATTTATATAACATGAGTTTCCAAGTAGCAGATGAGACATCTGTTGGATACAACATCCCAGATTTCTAAAGAGCTTAGTGCTCTGAAGGGCTGAAATTATTGAAAGTCAAGTAGGCAAAACACAGGAAGGACAAATTTCCCTACCTTAGCAGACTCCATTTCAGAGTTCTGGGGTAGAAACTTGCATTTTACACAGAGCAACCACCCACCAATCTCTGTGTCTTACTGTCACAAAGGCAACCTTTCCTGCACAGACTTTTCCAAGAAATAAACACATTGGATATGATTCCCTTTTGATCTTGTGGTGTGAAAAGATAAGAAAACAACTACTTACCTGAATTATGACAAAATAATAGAGTGGTTTGGGTCAAAAGGGCTCTTGAAGATCATCTAGTTCTACCTCCCCCACCATGGGCAGGGATGCCACGCACTAGACCTGATAGCTCATGGTTGCATGTCTGATAATTAATTTTGGGTACGACCGTTTGCCAAAATAGTTATAGCTCCTTCTTCAAGAGAAAGGTGCCATAGAAATACTCACATAACTCAAACCAGCATTTTTAATTTTTTTTTCTCTCTCAGCCTCAAGGAAGAACATCATTATGATTTACAGAAGGATCATGTTTCCATGTTTTGGGGTGATGAGATTTCAGGTATGGCAGTGTTCTGGTTGAATTTCCATGTGTTTCTCCTGCTGTTTAGACTCCAGACTGTTGTCAATCCAATAGAAAGGTAGAAAATGGTCACAAGGGCAAGAAAGTAATAAAAATAGCACCAAATTAAGAGTAAATAAAATTATTTCCAAATCCTCCTTGCAGGATCAGTAGTAGTCTACATCCCTCACAATGTAAGAAACAGAATGAAATTGGAGGGGAAAAGGGATGTGAGATAGGGAAAACAAAAAAAAAAGAAGAAGAAGGTTCTATAAAAATTCAGCTTCATTAATGGGAGATACAGCAAGAGGGGAGTTCAGGGATTCATTATCTCAAAAATAGCCGTCCAAACTGACAGGAGTGGGTGAAAACTTCCTGACCCCATGGACTAGTGGATTTCACAGTTACTTGTATTTGTCTTTTTAAAAGTTAGGAGGTGTGGGGGATAAAAAAGGAAAGGAATAGCCTGTGCTCTGAAGCCTTGAGGCTTTTCTGATACCCTGGAAAGGAAGCAGAGGGAAAATGAAGCATAAACAATCTAGAGCTCCTGCCCACAAATAACCAATAGAGACTAAAAATACTATTACAACTGTACAATAATTTAAGGTCATGGTATTCCCTTTTCTAAGCCTGTGAAAACCTGACCCACATAAGGCATTAAAATTCATAACACATGAAAATTAGGAACTCCTGGAAGCAGTTCTATAAGTACAAATTTTCACTGCCTACGTCTAGCATTTAAAGGAAGCCATCCAGATAATTAAAATGCCTATAAATGAACTGTCAAAGTTAAATGTTTTTCTTCTTTTCTTTGCCTTTTTTTTTTTTTTTAGGGGGAAGAAAAAAGGAAAAGTACTAATGCTTAGGGAAACTGAAACCTTTATTCTAAAATAACATAACTTAAATACCACTATCTTTATAAAAGAACAGAATAATTACAGTTTGCAAAGTTAAATGGGTCCATAGGTCTAGCCATTTCTCTGCTCAGTATATAAACTTTATGAAGGAGGGGAAGTTTATAATAAGTGTATATATTGTTTTAAATACTGCCATAATTTCATTATTTTAAACATGAGTCAGAATGCATGTAGCTGTCACTCCAGTGTTCTAGGAAGAAATTAATCATATACAGAGAAAAAATTAATAAAAAAGTCAGTATTTGGCAGCCTTCAGATTCCTTTTCATAACTCTCATTTTTCTCTGATAGATGGAACTGATGAAACAAGGAAATAAATCATGCACAATTAAAATGAGTAAAAGCTGAAAAGACTCTATCAGTGATTATGTTAAAGAAAATGGGAGGTGGAGGGAATTCAAACATGGGTTGGATTCCCTCATTTATCATTCATTGACACTGATACCTGAATTTTAATTGAAACCTCCCATGTGGTTGGCATCTGTCAGGATGAAGCAGCTTTTCAGCAGGAAGAGGGGAAAACTTTGTTTTGAGCTGGATTTCAAAACTGAAGGGAAGCAGTAGGAGCCCTTCTTATCTGTTGCCCTCATGGTAGCCTGGGAATGATGCTGGAGTCTTGGAGGGTTCATCTTCCTTTTTCGTTATGAATCGGACTCGAGCAGAATATAGCATTTTGTGTCTCCTCACTCTGCCCGGTAAATGGGCATTTTACTCTTTGCATTGTGAGAGCTATAACACATTCCCAGAACCACAGCTGTGATGAAGAATGGCAACATAATTCACCAGTTAAAATATCTCTGAGGTGTTGCCATTTGAACCAATATATTTAACTGTATTTTTTAATTGTTATTTAAAAATTAGGGGTTGAGCTGGGGTAATAATAATACTGATACAAATTTTTCATCACAAACCAAATTTTTTTGCATTTTTTTTTCTGCCTCTTTATAGAATTTAATTGCTATCCATAAAGAATGTCGTGAAAAGTAAAAAAAAAGGGTCTGTTTTTAAAAAACTCTTTTTTAAAAAAAAACTGTTACGGTTTCCACAGTATCAAAAGAAAACTCCATCACCTGAATACAGTATTAAGCGAAAGAGTAATTTATGCTACAGGTGATACTGGAACAAGTTTCAAGTTACACCAAAGAATACAGAGGGAGAGATTACCAAGGTTGACTACTGAGATGTGAAAACTTAGCTCTCACCAGAAGCTTAAGGGAATTAAGCTTCAAAGCCAAACACATTCAACAGCTTTACTAATCATCCATCAGGTATAAAAGGAAAACTGACCTGGCTGCTGGGAAACTAAGCTAAAAAAAAAAAAAAAAATCCAGTTCCTTTGCTTAACCAATACCACTTCTTCACCATTTTACAAATATTCCAACTGTAAAATGGGCGTAATCTTACTCATACCTCAAAATAGTGCTGGCAGTATAAGTATTCTGTTTCCCCCTTTTTTTTTTTTAAATAAGTTTAGATTCTCTGACAGTGGAAGTCAGACAAAAGGATAGATAAAAAAGACAAGTGAATATAAAGGAACAGAAAAAAAGGTTTTTCTTTCACAATCTCAGCTGAGTCCATGAAACAGATGGGACTTTCCCAGTGTTGTATGTGACAAAGAGGGGCTAGCTTTCAATCCAAACTTATTTTTTTCCAATACTTTTAGATGTCTTGGCTGAGGGAACATTTTAATCCCAACTATTTTTCCATAAGAAAAATTGATACAAAGGAGAAAGGACTTTCGTGGGGAGATGAGCAGTAAAGAGAGAATACAGCATTTTGTCTGTGCTCGGAAACCTACAGAGGAAGCAGCACTGAAAGCCTACATGGCAATAATATGTGATAATATCAAAAATATTGCAGCTTTGAGTGGGAAAATGATTGGAATTTGATATTTGTGATCAGTATCTCAGTATTTCCTGATGTTTTATCAGAAAAAGGGAATAACAACCAGGAAATAAACAAGAAAACAAACAAAAAAACCTACCCAAAACCTTTATGAACAGAAAGTGGGAGGGTCTAACATCAACAGAAGAACTCTGCATAAAGCCTTAACTGGTGTATCATGTAATGTGTAGAACTTGTTCTTCATAAAATAGGCAGGGTCTTGTATATTGAATCATATATATTTGTGTGGTTAAAAACTCACTGCTTCTGGCTATAGATCTGCATATCCATAGGATGGGAATGCTTAGCAGCACCTGACAGTAGAGTGTGTGTGAATCACAATGGATTCTGTTGTGTTTGTGGTACCCTACCACTGGAATCTGCGCAACGGAAGTGTTTCACAAAGTTTGAGAGGTGTGATTCACTTGAATTCAGATGCTTATGGGTAAATTCACACAGCCTAAGAAGTTGCTACAAGAGTTTAAATTAAAGGTGATGATAAATAGTGGTGTATTCAGTTGTGGGAAAGAGTCTAATAATGTGCCTTAAGGACTAACACTGGATCCAGCTGTATCTTCACTAATGATCTGTAAATGAGAGTCAATAGCACAGTTATTAATTTAATGGATGCAACTAAATTGGGAGGTGTTGCAAAGCCAAGTGAGGTGAGAAGAGCAATGTAAAAGGATATATGAGACATGGTGATAAAAGAACAATCCACAGCTCAAAACTGTAGCGTGGGATGAAAAGCAGATGGAGAATAGGTATGTACTTGAGGAGTAAGAGAGAAACACTTGGAAATTAGTTCTGCAAAAGGAAAAAAAAAAAAAGTAGAAATCATATTGTTTCTCAGAATGGATGCCAGTTTGCAATGTTATACAACACTTAGACTGAAAAATGATAGATTCACTTATGTTTGTTACACAGAGATACTATTTCAGGGATGAGGTAGGCAGGACAAGTAGAAACGTGCATTTCTGTTCCGCTGCAAAGATAAAAGGTTTTGAGCTGTGCAGGTAAGAGAAAAATTTTTACCCAGGTGAAAAGGTGTTTGCAAGCCGTACTTTAGTTCCTCTTTCCGTGGTGAAAGACCAAGGATTAGATTCCTCAGAGTACTCAGGTATTTAGATAGATGTGTGCCTAGTGAGATTTTCAAAACCATCTATGCATTGATTTTGATGAGAATTAGGCATATGTGAACAGTTGGAATACTCATTTGATGTCTATTTTCCTCTTTATGCATGTTAATAGCTATATAAGTGTTTAAGCTACTTCTGAAAATGGATCTTAGCTATTTAAATGAATTGCATCTTATGATGCTTAGGCTGAAATTGCTTTAAAAATCTAGGCGTTAAAACCTGATTCCTGATATTTCACTTAGAGCTAAATGTAGGAGTCATCTCCCATAAGACTGGTTGCCTAAAATTTTAGCCTCCTGTCTAAGCTGCATGTCAAGGCTTTCTGTAATCAATGAAGGGAGTTAGATACCTCCAGAGAGTGATTCATCCTAATATGGTGCCTAAGAGAGGTGACCCATTTCCACCTCTCCCCATTATCTGCAGAGACAAGCTAGATAATGATCCTTGCCCAGAATTCACTTTTAGCATAGATGAGGGAAAATCATCCCTACTGCTATGATTCTCAAAGGTAAACTCCAATCCGATTGATTTTAGGTTAACGTCACCTATGAAAATAGAATAAAGCTTTGATTTCATCAGAGAGATGTGGGACATCTGTTACAAATATCCAGAATTATAAAAGAGAATATTTTATCATTGATAGTGGTGTAATATTCAGCTGAGAAATATTAATAGAAAGATTAAGCAAAAAGCTCAGTATGTTTCAGGCAGTATAAAATAATGCTTATTTTAGGTATTTACCCTTAATATTTATTAAAGTATTTTTTAAGTGGTCAAACCCTTTTGTGGTTTTCTCTTTTGGAAAGAACTATCTCTTACTCTAAGCTAATTTTTAATTGAGCTGAAAGTGCTGTTTCTGTTCATTGTCATTATAATGCATTTTAGAATAATTACAAGAAGTGTTTGTTAGGTGTGTCTGTCTTGATGATATGAAGTAAACAGTACCCCTGTTGTCCCACGTATTTGTAATTCAGCTTTCAGCAGGTAATCCAGGCAAAACAGGATTTTTTTTCCCCAGATAAAAATAAATTTCACAGGCAGAGTTCGGAAAGGGGAGAGAAGCACACATAACTGAAAACAGTGCTGCCAGCATGGTGTTCTGCGCTAGCAAACTGCCAAAAATAATAGCAACAGCTTTTATTTTTTAAATTTTCTATTTTTTTAAGGGGCTGGTTATAGGGGACCTTTTATGTTTAGACGAGAAAAAAATCTATACTAAATTCTTTTTAAACTTTGCTGCTTTGTTGTGTTTCTTTAAGTCTATGTCTGCAGGGAGATGTACTGCCTGTGGTTTATGGAAGGTGGCAAAGATATGATTAAATTAGCCCTTCTATTTCAACAACAACATCACGAAAGGTTGTCACAGTGCAGTATGTTCTTCCAATAGGATGTGGAGCAATTTTTGTTGAATTGGGTTTTGTTTTGCTTTGTTGTTTTTCTTTTTTTTTTTTTTTTAATGATTTAAATGATTGAGAACAATCACTATTCACTGATAATTCTCAATGCTTCCATACTAAAGGAGCATTTGTCCAAAGGGCTAAACCACTTTTATAGATAACAATGGCACCATTGTTTCATTTTGTGGATATGACTGTTTAGGCAAAAAAAGTTATGAAGGTCGTCCAAAGTTGCACATAAATTCAGAGAACAGAGAAGACTTGACAGTGACATGTGTGTACACTGGCTTCACGGAAGAAGGAAAGAGCAAAATTTAGCTTTTGGGAAAACAAAGTACACACTAAAACTCAGGTTTCATAGCAGCGCAATGAAGATCTTTGCATGCTCTTTTCTTTCTGCATCTATATTTTATTGCTGTTTTTAAAAGAACTGCTTTCTTTCACATAGCTGTATACTTTCATTTTTCTTCACAAAAAAAGAAAATAAAATAAAAGAAATCTCATCATACCCTTCACGACTGTTACTCTGAGATCTTACTTATATATGGCAAGTACGTTACAGAGCACTTAAAAATGTAGCTGCAAGGCTATGTGAGGACTGAGGAGTTGCAAAGATTAATCTGTGCAGCATGAGCCTTCCCTTTTGTGGAAGCTTGAACACTGGACTTACAGTTCTAATCTGCATTAATTTTATGAAATATATTTTCAGCATAAATCTAAATGGGTTATAAACAAATAAATGACTGAACAGTGCTTGAATACTAATAGTTTTAGCATGATATCTGACTGGGCTTTGTCCGTGACCTAAATGTGGAAACTAGGTATGTTGTGTAGCCCTTCTCTCATCCCTGGGGTCAAAGAGTCTTCTGAAGGTACATATCTATTTATATGTATATCAGGACCATTTATCTGAGGATTATACCCTTATACCATCTAAATTATTTGTTGCCTAAAGAGATGATACCGTCAGATGCATGGAAAATTTCCCATTCTGCATATGCAAATTCAGGCTCTAAATAATGATCTTGACGTATTGGACTCTTATGGGTTAGTCCGATAGGATTTAACATACACAGATAACTTCTCTAGAGCTTTTTGAGCATTCTCTAGAGCTTTATTTGTTCCATAGTTCAAGACATCTTTGGGAAATTAATTTCCTCTAAATTTGGATCAACTTCTCAAGTGTCCATTTAAGAAGAAGGAACACAATGATTCCGTCATAACCCTTCTTTTATGTACTTCCATAAGGAAACTTTGCTCTTAATTAGCTACTTATGATGGAAGGAATGCTGCACTTTGAGAAATGAAAGCCCAGGATATGTGAACACTTACTGAAATGAGCAATTCACTTCAGATATGAAAAATTACTGCCTTTCACTTAAGATCTTAAAGGGCACTCAATTATTATTCTACATGGGATAAATTTACTTATTGGTAAAACAAAAAATACACTTGCAATTATTTAGATTAAAACTTTTTTCCTCTTTCTGCATGTATATCTGTTTTTTCCAGGATGTTATGTAGTCCTTTTAATGAATAAACTCCTTCCTGAATTGTTTATTTGAGTCTTTCAAGTCCTTATGACAGAAAAGAGAATGCAATTGAACAATGAGACCTAAGCCTTAGAATGCATAAGGTAAAAGCTGGAACTGAATCGGTATGGTCTCTTATGAAGTGGTTGTAGGCTGTTTAATTACTATTATTGTTGTTTAGTTTCCAAGTGCATGTCTTTAAATGACATATCTTTCCTTCATCATTGTATGGAAAGAAAAATTGTTGCCAAGGAAGTGCACCCTTGGTTATTCGGCACTCTCATGGATTTTAACTGCAGTTTGGGGCAGTCTGTCCTCTGAAATTGGGACTGAAAATCTAGGCTGAAATAAGTACACTAAGAAGATGAAAAAGGATGAAGCAGATAGTATTCTTAACAGAAAAGGCTTGAGATGACTCTTCAAATGAGAACTTTCCTTGAGATCAGAAGATTTAATTCCTTTCACTGCATTTCAGTCTTTGAGTGCTGGAGATGAGTGTTGATGGAATAAGTGACTCTGAATTGCATAGGTTACATCTTCATGTCGAATGGAAAAAGTAATTGAAGGAGTAAGGAGGCAGTGGTGGTGGGGGGGGCATATATTTGACCAATGTTCACTGTGACTTTAACAGGGCATCACAGGAAAATAACAGAAATTAAAAAGTAGAGGTGAATATCCACCAGCCTAAGAACAATTCAGGATCTCTGATAGACTTGTACTTTTTTTCATTACTCTGTGTTAGACCACAGTACATTATATTCACAGTTGTTAGCATCTGAGACAGCTAGACAGAAGCTCATGCAGTTATTTGACTCCAGGTTTAAATTAACACTCTTTTTGACAAGCATCACCTAAATTGTTTTTGAAAAATCTCAATCTACAGCATGAAACAATATCTAAACCCAGTCTCCGCTTGAGTTAAGTTTGATAGATATTGGATTAGGCCCTTAAGATGCAGCACTGCAGCCTCTACTTAGTTCATTAAGGGCACGATCCAATGCCCAGTGACATCAATAAGAGTTTTCGTATTGATTTCACTAGTTTTTTGATTGCACTGTAAATCCCCGATCCAAGCAAAGCTCTTAAGCCTGTGCTTAAATTCATTGCTGGATCCAGTCACAGATAACGCCTGTTCTAGTTCTCTAGATTCTTTGTGCAGTTTTTCTTTTATTGCTGTGATTAAAATGGTGAATGAGGACAATACTTTTACAAACTCTCTGATGTGTGTAGAGATGAAAGTTACTTCCCCAACTGTTTTTCTGCAGGAAAGAGCACAGGACGGACCGTGGCAGATCTATGGACTCTCTAAGCTCAGAAAAATATATCACAAAATATTTCATTAAGGCTGAATGTTATTTCATTTTGACTGTTTTCAGACCCCTAAATTGTTAAAAGAATTGAGGACTATATTACACAAACTGAAAGGAAAAGAAAAAAATTACCACTAACCCACAAGTTGAAGAGAAGTTAGCTCAGGAAGGAAAAGCTTTAGATCTAGGTTACAATAGAGCTGCAAATGCTGACAGATGACAAAGCATGAACTCTGAGCAGTGTTAGACTCGTCTAATTTTATAGATTTTAACATAATTATCAATGCTTTCCTTTCAGCTATTATGCCATTTTAATTGCATGCAGCTTATTTCTATGGTTTATAGAGCTATATCTGCAACAAGAAAATGAAAGAAGCAAAATGAAAATGGAAGAATTATGCTAAAGAATCTACTGAGTTCTGAATCAGTGCCTTTTACTTTATCTGTGATTCATTTTTTTCTGTTTTTGCTTTTATGCTGATGGCTATTATAGGTCAACGACTCTCTAGGTGGTTTTTCTGCTGAAGAAGTCACTTTGCAAAATTTTCAATCTTCAAAACTTCTGGAATGCCACTTGTTAAAGTTATATTTTTCATTTCTTGATTTTTTAAATTCATCTAAATAATCAAGAAAACTCTTCCATTGTCTTCTCTGTCCCTTTCATTCATGTCATGGTTTCTTTGCCACTCTCTACTCCAGATAGATGTTCAGCACTAACCCAGGAAACTGAGAATTGTCTCAGGCCCTGTAGAAGCCACGTCATCCAATGCATTTATCTCTACTTTTCCCCCACCCAGTAATGTTAGTCCATTTGCTTTTGCTCCATGGGAGTACTTTTCAAAGCAGTTGCATCTCTATGCATTTTAAACTTGAGCTGGTTGCGTCCTTGGTTTCACTGATGCTGGGGTTTACTTCTTGGGTGGAGTTGTTCCTGTCCTCTTGCCTTAACACAGGCACTTCAGCAGCCTAGGACCTTCATCATAATTCATGCTATTACAAAGACACCAAAAGGAATTATTAATTATTTGATGCTTATTACCAAGCTCTGTAGGGCAAAACCATGGCCCACAATGTGTGTGCAAATCTACTGCAAGAGGAGATCACCTTTGTCTAGAGTCTTCCAGGCACTACGGGGATGTATTGAATGTGATGTTATCTATCCGCAATACATGCAAGAAGTTGTTCTGCCCTTGCTGCAAGCCATGCAGTTTCTGTTGAGCTATGAGCCAAAAATAATAAGCTCTGGTGGGAGAGAGGCTGAATTATCTTGGGCTGAACAACACAGAAACTCTGCCACACAGCTTTTAAATTGGCACTCCCTTGTGTCTCACACCGTGGTCAGAACTATCTCATACCTGCCCCAGATCAGCCAGGCAGATTGATCTTGGTGCATACATAACTGTTAATAATAATGGTCTGTTTCAGTGCTTTTATTACAACAACATTATATTTACCCTCCAGGAACTGCTATCAGAATCTTGTCCCCTGTTTATATGTACATGTATAAATATACTGACTGCCAGCAGGTGTGCTGAAGAAAAATAGGAGGGTTAGAAAATGTCTTGCAGATAAGAATTTCTTTTTAAATGTTAATTTTAAAGACTTCTCCCCCTCTGCCCCCAGTATGTCTGACTGTAAACTTCATCTTAAAACTTTTTCTTTTATTGTTATTATCACCATCATAGCTAGAGCACATACAGGCAGAACATCAGTTTAGTGTGACCTTTCTGAAATCATAAGCAATTCTTTCTCTTTGTCATAGTGATAATAGAATGGATCAGATACTTCCTGAAGACATTATAATAGAGTTCAACTGTCTAAGCTGTACACTAATGAAAAATGTAAAATCCATCTCTTCTCTACAGTGGTCTCTAGTAGAACAGAGACGCTGTCTTGCAGCGAGCTTTCCATATGGTACATTGGGAACTCTGATCTTTCTTGTACTGTATGGCAGATTGGGAACTCTGATATTTCTTGTACTGTATGGCAGATTTCACCATGGGCAGGACTTTTTTTTCCTTTCCATTCTGTATGCCACTTCTATCAAGAAATGCATGTATTAACTAATAAGCTTTTGTCTACCTTACCCATTCTTTCCTAACTTCCTTTGCAATAGCAAACTACAGTGTGATACGTGAGACAGTGGAGGAATGTGAAAAATGTGTAATTCCTTTGACTTTTTATACTAATCTTTATATTATTATATTATTATATTATTATATTATTTTATTATTATATTATTACATATATTATCTTTATATGATTATTATACTAATTTATAATATCTAATCCTTCTGTAGGTGTAAATCAGAGAAGCTCCGCTTACTTCGCTACACTTTTGCAGCCACAACAGTTAAATATCCTTTGTTTACTGCTTAAAGAAATTGTTGGTTTGGTTTTAAGTTTATGTGGGGGGGAAAAAAAAAAGGAAGAATGTTACAAATTTTAAATTTGTAACATTTTAAATTACATTTTAAATGTAATTTTTGGTAGAAAAAAGTAAAGCCTTAGACTGAAATTTCTGTAAACAGGGCTCTTATGTCCATTTCTACAACACAGATAACATTGCTAGTAAAACTGTTTGATTTTCAAGTATTCAAGGCCAGATTGGATGGGGCTTGGAGCAAGCTGGTATAGGGGAAGGTGTCCCTGCCCATGGCAGGGGAGTTGGAATGATGTGATCTATAGAATCCTTTCCAACACTAATCATTCTATATGTCTATGATTTTCCTCTGTCTCCTTGAACAAAACAACAAAAACCTCACAGACAAACAGACAAACAAACACAGAGCATGTCCTTTCTCTCTTTTTTTTCTTTTTAACAGACATGTCATCGGTGTCATTTGCTTCTTCTTCTTTTAACCTCTCAGTTTGGTGGTCGTCCAGGAAAGGAAGACAGTGAAAGATGATAGAATATGCTGTTTTAACTGACAATTTTATTAAGTAAAACTTATCAATGAGGTCTTGTGTTTGGATTGAAAATAATACATTTTACATTGTAAGCTTTCCAGACAGACAGGTTTCAGAAGTTTTCCTTCTGTAATATGCTCATTATTCTGAATTTTCTTTGTGGTTTCAAACAGAGACTTATAAAAAAATACCAGTTTTTACAGGACGCTATTTTCAGGGCAGTTCTAATTTCTGTGCTTCAAGTTCTCTGGTAACACTGTCAGTAAGACTGCTAATTAGTGTCCATTTTGATGTGGTATTTCTTATTTGTATCTTGATGTATTAAGTTTAAAAAAAGGAGAGGACACTCTGTTTCTGGTACACTTGTATATATCTCTCATTTCTGGAATATCATTTAAGTAATTCTTTTGTACAGAACTTCTTAGCATGTACTTCATTATGAAAGGTGCAATTTTGAGGTTGGATTCTCCACCTCTGCCACTAGTTTCATATGTTATTTTGGTTGTTTCAACCGGTTTCTCTTCTTTTTTTATCTCATTTTTAAATTCATCTAGTGTATCAAAAAAATATCACAACAGCTACGATAATACCTGGCCACTGTGGTTTCCATCTGGATTTTCTCTGTTGCTTCCTCTGAAGGCTCAGCTCTGGTAGGGTAGCATTTCTGTGATTTTGGCCAGATATTATGAGAAAAGAATATGATTGAGATCTGGTTACTGACCCTGCATGAGATAAAAGTGACCAATCTGTTACAGTCGTTTCCATGGCTAGTCAGGAAAATAATCACTTTTTTTTCAAGTCAAAGGAGCTAAAGTTAGGGTGGCTGAAAAATAAGATTTTGTTTTGTGGAAAATACAATCATATACATAGTCTTAATTCTTTGTGTCAGTGGCTATTTCAAATTTTACACTAAAACCCCAAAAGTCCCTTCGATGGTTTATTAAAGCTGTTTCAGTTATGCCAAGCATGAGACACGTATTCAAAAAAAACTCCTACCAAATCTGGAATAGGAGTTTTGGTTACATTTCAAACAAAAATGAATGTGATAATGAATGTCATGCTTTGTTATTTCCAGAAAAACAAGTGTTCTGAAGGTCAAAATAGTGAATTACGTGAATGGAGGCATCGGTTCACACTCCAAACCATATGGTCATCATTTCATCTACCCAGTGAACTGCTAGAGAAACTGGACTACTGATGGAATGAAGAAAACTTGATAATTGATAATCTCTTTAATCACACAGAGAAAGTCAGTAATTCTCAATCAGCTTGAGTCTTAGAGTCATAGTGTGATAGAATAAGCAGAGTTGGAAGGGACCCATCAGGAACATCGAACCCAAATCCTGGTCTGGCACAGGACTTTCCAAGAGTCTGAGTTCAAGAAGAGTTTAGACAATGCTCTTAGGCCCATGGTGTGATTCTTGGGGTATCCTGCATAGGAGCTGCACTCGATGATCATGATGGGTCCATGATCATGATGCTTCCAACTCAGCATATTCTATTCTATTCTATTCTATTCTATTCTATTCTATTCTATTCTATTCTATTCTATTCCTATTTCTATTTCTATTTCTATTCTATTCTATATCCCACCATGTGCCTGAGAGCATTTTCCAAACACTTATTGAGCTCTGTCGGGCTTGATGCTGTGATCACTGCCCCAGGGATCCTGTTCCAGTGCCCAGCCACCCTCTGGGGGAAGAACCTTTTCCTGAAATCCAAACTAATCCTCTCCTGACTCAGCTCCCTTCTATTTCCTTGCGGCCTGTCACTGGTCTTCACAGAAAAGAGATCAGTGTCTGCCTCTGCATTTTCCTCATGTTGAAGACCCCAGTGAGGTCTCCCCTCAGTCTTCTCTTCTCCAGGCTGAACAGGCCAAGTGACTTCATCCCCTCCCCCCAAGCCTTCCCTTCCAGGCCCTTCCAAATCCTTGTAGCCCTCCTTTGGATGCTGTCTAATGATTTAATATCTTTTTTTATTGTGGCATCCAAAACTGCCCCCTGCACTCGAGGTGAGGCCGCCCCAGGTCAGACCAGAGCAGGACAATCCCTTCTCTTGCCCGGCTGGCGATGCTGTACCTGATGTCCCCCAGGACACTCTTGGCCCTCCTGGCTGCCAGGGCACTGCTGACTCATGTTTGACCAGGACGCCCAGGTACCTTTTCACAGCTCTGCTCTCTGGTCCCTTGTTCCTCAGCCTATGCACACAACCAGGGCTGCCCCATCCTAGGTGCAGAATCACTTGCCTATTTTAAGCTTCATGCGGTTGTTGATTCCCCATCTGTTGAGGTCCCTCTGCAGGGCCTTTCTGCCCTCAATAGAGTCCACAGCTCCTCCCAGTTTAGTGTCATTGGCAAACTTACTTCCTTCATGTCCTGCCTCCAAGCTCTTAATGAAGATGCTGATGAGAACTGGGCTGAGGATGGAGCCCTGAGGAGCCCCACTAGTGACAGGTCATGAGTCTGATGTCACCACATTCATTACAACTCTTTGTGCCTGACCCACGAGCCAGTGGCTCACCCATCATGTGTAACATGATTATCCAGCTATATGCTGAACTTTTTGTCCAGGACACTGTGACAGACAGTATCAAAAGCTTTACTTTTTATCAAATGTCCTGAAATCCAAAAAGATTACATGTACTGGCTTTCCTAGATCAACTGGGTGGGTTACCGTGTCATAGAAAGAAACCAGATCTGATAAGCAGGACTTTCCCCTCATGAAGCTGTGCTGGCTGTGCTTGATGCCTGCATTGTCCTCCAGGTGTTTTTCAATACCTCTCAGAGTCAGAGAGGACAACCAAAATCACGTGTGTGAGGGAAACATGGGAAGGATCCAACCCAAACAGAGTTTGAAATGGAGCACAAAGAAGAGCACTTTGTGTCCTTGTTGCCTAAATATGCATCATAAAGATGTTTACTTGTTTGACACACACACACTCCCACACACACACCCCCCCCATCCCAAGTTTTAGTAAAAAATACAACAGACAAAATCACCATCAACACTAAAATTCTTACACAGGTCTCTTCACTTGATTTGCAAAAAAATTGACATTGTATATTTTCTGCAGTGCTGGTGCTTCAGGAAAGGAAAGGATGCCTGAATGCCCTTATCTGCACCTAAAAACACTGTAGAAATGGAGCAGGAGAAGAAAATCAAGAATTAATTGTCTCCAGACAAAGGCAAGAGAGCACTTTTGTACTAGGAAACTTTCCAAAGATTAGTTTTAATTTTCTTTTTGTTACTCCTAAGTTGTAATAAATTCTAAGAGTAATTAAAAAGCATATCCTCCCCAGTCCAAGAAACTATTTTTGATACTATTTCCTCTTTATATATATTCTCTTCAGATTATGGTCTGATTTATAGTACTATTGATGATAGGGTTTAAGGGATCATCACAGGGCATCTAGTCTTCCCCTCTCCCCTAAAATGGGATCAACAACTGTTGATCCTGACAGATGTCTGTTTAGCTTTGCGAGTTTACTGACTTGCATGGACCTTCTTAGAGAATCTGACTAAAATCTGTCATAGTGCAATACATTTCTTGTGCCAAGCAGGGAAAGCAAACCTTTGCACTGACCTTTTCCTTACATATTCAAAGTGTGTCTTATCATTTTCTTGCTATAATAAACAATAATAAATGTTTTTTTTTTCCTTAATTCATTTTTCTAGGCATCTGACAGTCACCTCCTCTGAGAGCTGATCCATCTATTTCTTCAAATTTGAGACCTCAACTCAGTTGAAGTACTTCAGTTGAAAAACCGCCAATTGCAAGAAAAACAGAAAGATTATCTATGCATCTTGCATGTGTTAGTTTTGCATATGCATGCCAAGATTCTGGTGGAGCTTTTTTGCTCATTTTTTATCTAAATGTGGAACTGTTGAGTCATGTTAGGCATGTGACTCACAAAAAGGCATCAAATCTATTTTATTCAGAATTTTTACCTGATCACTGGTTCCTCAACTTGTATTTGTGCAGTTAGTTATTTTTAAATGCATATGTCCTTTTTAAATTGCATCATACTTTTCCAGACCATTTATCCAATTTGTCAAGATCATTTTACATTCTAATCCTGTACTGTAAAGTGCTTGCGGATCCTCTGCGTATTTAATAACCATAATCTCTCTTCCATTATTCAACTCTTTAATATTTCTTAAAGAACCAAGTACTGATATTACTCTAAAGTACATCGCAAAACTACAATATCTCCAGAACATCCATGTACTTTTTAAAAAATACATAGAACGACAACTTTGCATTAACCCTGAGGCAGTTTAGAGAAGTATTACAAATTAATCCGACCACAAAAACTGCTGTTTGTCAAAAACAAACAAAGAAGTTTGATTACTAAAATAACTAGTGATGCAATTATTATATGTGCTGAAGAAAAAAATGTTTAAATTTGAAGAATTTGAGTGGCTGAATAATACCAGTTCGTATTTTTGCACAGTGGTGGAATCATGTGATGGTTTATTAATACTGTGGCAACAACAGCCATTGGGCCAACATGCTCCAAGAGATGTTCACAAAGCATGGAACTGGTTCCCTTTTTCTGCCTTTTTCCTATTCTTAAAGTTATAATCTTCATTTTGGATCTAATAAGGACCAAAATAAAGTTTCAGAAATGCAGCTAACAAGAAAGACTATCATGTCTACATATAAATATAGCGCAATTCTTCCACTTCTGGTAAGTCCTTTTTGTGTACCTGCAGTAATGACCTTCAGTTGTCTTTACAGCTCAGATACCTTTCAGCTGGCTTTAGATATTGAGCAGCTAACTAACCCTAACCCTGCAGTAGTTCTGGCACTGGTGCTCTCAGGTTGATATTTTTTTTAACCTTGAAACTATCTCAGTGTATTTTTTACAACAGACAGGAAAAATTCAAAGAGCACAAGGCTGTATTAATATTATTTATTTCTTCAGAGTTATGTTTTTTTTGCAGTTGGTGTTTTTTTCCCTTTAGAATGTAGAAAAAGAAAGTGCAGCAAGCAATATTTAACACTTAAAAATATATAAATAAACCAATCTGTACTTCTTTGTGCAGGAAAGAAAAATATGTCCATGAGCTGTGTGAAATTCTCTTGCCTACAGAAAAGGATTTGCCTTGGCTTATTTAGAGTCTTTTTTATTTCATAGGTAAAATTCCATGGTTTCTTTTTTTTTTTTTTTTTTTCTGTTGAATGAAAATGTCACTATTAAAAAAAATAAAATTAATAGGTTAGGAATTTTTAGAGTGGAGATGGGAAAAAATCTGAAAATATAAGCTGCTGCAATAGGACAATTTTTGTACCAGTTTTAATTTCTCAAATTGTAAACACTATAAAAATAAAATATACAGTATTAGCAATTGTTGAGGGTGAGCCAGGTAGAAAGCAGCTTCACAGCAAAACGTTCAGGTTCTTGGTGGGAAACAAGTTGAGCAGAAGTCAGCAATTCTCCTTGCAGCAAAGGGGTCAGACCCATCCTGAGTTGCAAGAGCAAAAACACAGCCAACATCTCCTGGGAAATGGTTTTTCCTTCTATTTGACCCACCTTAGACTCCATCAACAGATTTACTATGTCCAGATTTGTGAACTCCAAACGAGAAAGTTGTGGAGAGGCTTCAACAAGTCCAGGGAGAGCCCCAGGGTGGGCAGGAGGCTGGAGCGTGCCATGGAAAACACGAGGATGACAGCACCTCGTTTATTCAGTGTTCAGTAGAGAATAGCTCTGGGGACACCTAACAGGAGTGAAAGACAAAAATCAGAACAAGCCCATTCTAGAAGGTGCCCAAAGCAAGGGAAAAACCCAACCTGTCATGACACAGGAAGCTCCAATTCAACAAGAGTGTGGGGTTTTTATTGTTTTCTTCTGCCTCACCTGAAGTCGGTCAAACGCTGGATCAGGAGGGCTCAGAGAAGGAGTAAGAACTACGTCCTTGAGAGACATCAAGGAATCAGCTGGATCATGCCTGAAAAACCTGCTCTGACTGGCTCAGATTAGAGCAGGATTTTTTTACTACAGGCTTTCCCTACAAAAGTACACGATTCAGTAGTTTTATACTTTTATACATCCTTGTAAATTTGAATGTATTACAAGAGAGAAAAGTCAACAGAAAGCTGGGAGAGCCTACATAGTCCTAAGAAATCTGAAAGACAGTGGCAAAATTGTTTTACAGAGTTGATCAATGCTGGAAAAATTGCTGAAAGCACTGCCATGGTAATAGAAAGTAGTTTCTATGAGTGGGAAATAAAGCTTTCATTCATTAATCTTTTTGAGAAGATATTGCTCCTCCTGCACAATGTCTGATAGTTTCTGGACTACAAGCTAACTACAGTGGTTGAGTAAGAAAATTCCTATGTACCAAATACTAATACTCTGTATGAAGGAAAAAAAATAATTTCCTCCTCTATCTTCCTTTCTTTTTTACTGTGATGATGCCGAGGCAATACCACTGCAGTATCTCATTCCTAGGAAAAAAGTGTTCCTCATGAGTTGGGGCTCCCATGTGCATTTTTTTCACCTTTAGTCTACCTGTGGTACAGATAAGAATTAAGCCTCTAACTTACTTCTTAATTATGTGTAGAAAAACTAAAAAAAAAGGAACTTGGAATTCCAGAATCAATAAATGTTACTTACATGTTACACAAAGTGCTCCTAAGTCCTGCAAACTGTAATGATCAATATTTAGGCACCATGCAAAGCGACTCCTTTGGACTTGGCCTGAGGCACTTCAGCAAATGGTATCCAATTCCCTGGCACATTTTATACTAGGATCCCACCTATAAACAGTTTACAAAGAACTACAACATGATTGCCAGAAGCTACAGATGTAAGAAATCTTGTTATGGATGGCTGGAGGGACATGAGTGAAATGTGTTATAGATTGTTATGAGCCAACTATTGACCTTTTAGCCTCCAAAACCTACTCTAACCATTTA
Organism: Struthidea cinerea; assembly: GCA_013397865.1. Taxonomy (NCBI): domain Eukaryota; kingdom Metazoa; phylum Chordata; class Aves; order Passeriformes; family Corcoracidae; genus Struthidea; species Struthidea cinerea. The sequence continues at coordinate 1,118,227 of VZTI01001575.1, read as the reverse complement.
TCAAAACCTCTATTAATCATTTATTAACCATTTAGAAGCTATAAAAGAAACCATAATACAAAGTGTGGCTTCTGTGTTTCTACATCTTCTGCCAGGGGGGACATAGTGGCAACAAAAAAGACAGATTGAATATGGCAAGGATTCCTGTTTCCTGAATAATAAATATATGTTCTAAGCCCTTAGCTGGGATTTGGGAGAAGAAAAAAAAAAAAAAAAAAAAATCTTTCTTTTGCTGCTCTTTAGTCAGAAGTCCAGTCTCTCCTCAATTGTAATTTGGAAGTGTATGTGGGACAGTTTTCTACCTGAGAAGAGGGGAAACAAAATTATGTCACATGAAAATTAAAATGAGAAAAAATCATGGAGTTCTCACATGTGCTTCTCAGAGAACAGGACTTCTGCTGTGATTTCTATATCCAGCCAGAATGTGAAGCCACAACAGTAGTAATATACTGTGGTTTTGCTCTTATTTTTGGGCTGTAGCAAGGATGCTCAGTACCAGCAGCCTGAGGAGGGTTGTCACAGACAGGTGACACTCTGGTGTAGCTGAGAGTGATCAGATGGGATCTCACTGAGGTGAAACTCCAAGTAAAGTGCAGTCTGTGCTCTCACAATCTGTGAATGTATCATAAATGTTAATGTATTTAAGCTGGGAACATTTGTGCCAGGTGAGGGAATGCTCCCATCCCTGTACTTCAGATTTGGAAGCTGATATTAAAAATAACAAGAAGAATCAAAGCCACATGCCATACAGCTGTGACAGACAAATGAAACAACTGTGAAACCAAGCAGTTTCTATCAGTGTCACACTGTCAGTGAGTAGGGCTGACAAAGTCAGGAATCTTAGATCAGTGTGCACATATTTGCTTAACTAGATATGGTTAAGTCTAATTCTGCATCATTTATCTTTCCTTTGAGCTTAGACACAAGTAATGAACATAAGGAGCATGATATAACAGTTTTACCGGTCTCAAGGTTAGCCATCCAACCATCCTTCCTTCTCCTTATAGATGGGAGCAGTGGGAAAACTGTGCTATTAAACCATTATCAGGATATTTGTGTCACTTAAGAGCCTCTCTCAGCTACACCAGCTTGCATGTGGAGTAGACTTTCTTCAGTCAGGTGAAATTATTGCCATCGTGAGTTTTTGACTAAGGTTATGGTGCAGGACATCGTAGGGAAAAAAATAAAGATTTAAAAAAACAATCAAGTTCAAACACTATGATAAGAGGATGCCATAAATATCACAAATATGTTCTGATTTTTTTTGTGTGGAATAATATTTTAGATTAATGACACTAATTTTTAAGGTCTAAGGAGCTAGCATACAATAAAAATGTGATAAATAAAAATGGAAGATGAGACAAGACACTAGTGAAAAAAATCCCACGCCATAGCTCAATATTTGTAGCAGTTCAACTCCATTTGACTTGAGCTTGCTCCAGACTTTGCATTTCCTTGTGCTGGTCATTTGAGACCCTTTGCTTTTCTAATGATCTCAGGGGATAAAATTAATGTCCTTAGGAGTTACTTCTTATCACAAGAGTTCCAAAAATTGATCACTGTCCATTGGAAATACATATTAAAAGCACAATATTTTCAACCACTTTCAAGGATCTGTTGGAGTCTTCCAACAGATACAAAAAATAAGGACTAAAATAATTTCTTCTGCTTTGCAATTGTAGTGGACTTACTTCAGATGTATGCAATTGTTGTGTCTCTGCTGAAATGTTATAACTTTTAAATGATATTTTATTTCATTATTTCTAACATTTTGTCAGGCGCACAGACTTTTCTTTCTCCTACTTCCATCTCTAACAGGTGTAATATAAGGTATATATGAAATAGCTAGTGAAAAGAAATATTTTTTTCCAAACAACTCTTGGATATGAAAAGATGGAAAACTATGATGAAATTGGGATTCAAAATGGAACAACCATGAAACAGAGTGGGGAACAAAATCCAGATCCTCCAGCTCCCCAGACATTATCATACCAACAGGATGGTATTTCCTACAGAAATAATTTTTGTTCAAGTTTTTCCTCTGAAAAAAGTAATTTCTGAGACCAAAGTTGTGAAGTGAAAGGATGAGAAAAGCAAAGAAATCATAAATGTAATCTTAACTTAAAGTTAACAGCATGCCTTTTTTATCTTTTCTGTAGAAACTTTAAAGACTTCGTGATATTTTATCTAAATTATAATATCTGAAATATTGATGGTCCTGCAATGGATAGAAATAATCCCTATTATGTCAAACTTAAAAAATGGTAATTAGAAAAAAAAAATTAAACCCAACTAAATCTGAACTTAGCATCTGCTAAAATTTGTTATTTTCAACTCCACATGTATTAGAGCACTTCCAGTGTTGGAAGGTGACAATGCATATAACCCTGTTAGAAAGGATAAAGGTCTTTCTTAAACTGACATTTCTTTGAAGGTGGCTGGAGCAACACCTCTAAATTTGAAATCCAGAAAATTTGCTTCTCTTGATGACTTTATGAGCTGAGCACTTGAGAATTCTCAATTTCAAATTTAGACACTCCTTCCCCTACATGTGGTTGTGAGACTGGAAGGTTCTTTCTGGACCAATAAAATCAAGTTGTCTTCTCCTGTAGGCAACTGTGGTGCATAATCTCATTTATAAATTTATCAAGCTCCATTTTTAAACTAGTTATGCTGTTTGATCTCTCCACTCCCATTGAAGGACTGTTCCAGAACCCTGCTCCTCTGATGGTAAAAGGCTCTTTCTAATTTCAAGGCTAAATTTATTCATGAGCTGTTTATACCCACTTGTTCTTGTGCCAGTATCGGCCTTTAGCTTAAAAAAGCTCTTCTCCCTCCCTGATGTATATTGAACTGTTAAAGTATCTGTTAAGCTGGAAATATATTAGACACTGGGTGAAAATCCACCCCTTCAAAGATTAATAAACGTCAAAGACAACAGAATGGCAATTCATAGTTGTATCTTTAGCCTATAAGCTCTTTTACTGTAGGGACCAATGAAGCTTGTTTATTTTTATCCTTTTCCCCTGGACCGAACCAATGCACTGTATAGTGCTGTGTCCTTGTAGAACCATATTAATAATAAATACCATTGGTATGCCAGTTTTTGTCATGAGAATCAGAAGATCCTGCTGGTAATTCCTTTCTTTAGCCCTATGAAACCAGACTTAAAATTTTGATCTTACAGTTGTACTTTAATAACAACATAATCATGCGTGCTTCCCTGATGTGCAGATACCTATTGTCTTCAGTGGGAATTGGCTCAGGACCTTGTTCAGTTTTAATCAGCATGATTTTCTTCTCCACACAGGCTTTTGGAAGTAAAACTCATTAACTGATATCAGGAATACGTTCAGAAGAAAAAAAAAAAAAAAAAATTTTTTTTCTTTTCCTTCTTCTTTTTTTTTTTTTTTTCTTAATAGGAGCTATTGCATTGTGTTTCCTTAATTACACCATGTCATGTCACATTGCAGTGTAAAATGACATGGTGTAACACTTTGTGACATGTGATAACTATGATGAATTACATTCAGAACAAAACCTGCTTTGAGAGGATATATCTGATCAGGGAGAGAGCAGTCATTTCAAGCACTCCATGGATATTTTGGATTAACGAATAATTCCCCATCACATATCACAAATGTTTAATAATAAGATTATGAACATGCTGGCAGAGGATTTTTCCTGACTTTTATCCTAACATATCAATTTTTTATTTACTGTAGCAAATTAATAACTTCTATGCCTTACAGTGTTTATATATATATATAAATACATATATATATGTAAAGCTAACTACTTTCAAAGAGATAAGCTTCCTATTCAATTTCTTGGAATAATCATATTAAGAGATGAAATTAATGTCAAAGAGAGAGGTGTTCACCCTAGCAGGAATGTTCCCTTCAACAAAAAACTATTGGGATGATTTTGCTAATACATCAATAAAAAATAACTCAGTGCAGACAAACAATTAAGAAACCAAATCATCACTGGTAATTTTATCAGATGTCATAGAAAGTTAAGCATGAATTCTCTTCAACAGTAGTTTCAACCTAAAAAAAAAAAAGGTATCGGAAAAGGGTCTAGAAAGTGACATATTTAGAATCTCACAGTGACTTTCAGATCAAATGTGCCTGATTCATATCAAAACACTTTTTTTTTTTTTTTCCCTTGACTGCCAGTAGTACAGCTGCAAGTTGGGATATGAAAATCAAGCCATGTTCTTCTGTCATTGAGCCATTGCCAGCAAAGAGGATCTTGCAAAGCAAGCTTAGCTGCTGACAATTTTTTTGATGATGCATGAGACGGAGAAGAATCCAGCATTCTTGTCCAGGCTGGTATTGATTCTGCAATGGGAATTTTATTAAAAAGGCTTTTTTTTATTTTTTATTTTTTTCTCTCTTCTTCTGTTGTTTTTTTTTTGTTTTGTTTTTTTTTCCTTCCCCTTTCTTCTTTTTATTTTCCCATTCTTTTTGATCATTGATTGTTTTTTTAGTTTGTTTTTTTTTTTACTTTGCCTTTTTTTTTTTTCCACAAGATGACAGCTATAACTGGAAAACCAACAGAGAGCAGTGAGAGAATGAGTAGCTGAGTTTCCTATACTCGTTTCTCTAGTTTCAGAGGTATTTCTATTTCTTTTTTGAAAAATCATTAAAGTGCTGGTTGTATTACTTTGTTTTGTTTATTGAACTTTTTATGGTTTAAGGGTAAACTGCTTTAATATCTCTCTTGATGTCATGTTATCTGGCCTATATTCAAGATGAAATAAGGCTGGAAGCACCTTCCATCTAAACCTCTTCAAAAGTGTTCAAAAATGTCCTTGTACAAACAAGCAAAACCGAAATGTGTAGGTGACTGATAAAACTGAATGCAAAATAAAATGACTATGAGAAAATTATTATCTTGTTGCTTTGAAGGAAGCTCAGATGTCCTGTGTTTATGTCTGAGACCCATTTTCGTGTTAAAAGCATCACGGACCATGAAGAAGACCATGAGGCTGAACATGTTCTTCTCAGATCCTTCTCCTTACTGGAATCCTACCAGAATTTGTGTCTATATAAAACCCATATGCTTTTGTCAGGCTAAAACTTGCTGTGTCTCTGATGAAACATTTCAATGTTCTGACACTTGGTATTTTAGAGGGAAGATTGCACCCCTAGAATTTAGATCAGCTGCCTCTCAGAAGATTCTTTTGGTTTGGGTTGTTTTGTGTGGTTTTTTTTCCTGGCATGTTTAAAAGTCAAAATGATTACTCCATTTTTGTCTACTTTCCCATTTACCTCACCTGAATTACAACTCCTCCAACTTGTAGGAAGAAAAGAAATACTGGAGAAGTTATCAGAAAATGTGTTCAGTTCAATGTAAAAGCATATGCAGAAACATCCAGAAACTAAGTATCAGATTTGTTAACATTTGTGGTGGCAACAATTAGGTGGCAACTAGAGGCGAGCTGATGTCATAGAAAACAAATTATACTCACACTCTAACCAAAGAAGCAGCAGGAAAACCATGGTTTTTTTCCACTGTTCCTTGCAATTTATTGTACAGATCAAGTATCTGCTTGGCTCAACATTTTAAACAGTAAAATCTTGAATGTGTTCCTTGGTAAAGAACCACCCACAGGCATGAGTGAGCAATCTGGTGTAGTGGAAGGTGTCCTTGCCCATGGCAGGATCTTGGAACTCGATGATTTTTAAGGTCCCTTCCAACCCAAACCATTCTGTGGTTCTATCATTCTGTGTTAAAATAATGAAGTCATCCTCCCCCTCATGGCAGTCACCTCGAATCAAGCCATTCCTCGCAGCCCTCTAAATTACTCCTAAAATACTCTTAGAGACCTCTAGGGCTGGACACCTAACCACCTTGATCTTGTCTGTCTCACAGGAGCTGAGTTCTTTTACCTGAAAAAAAAACAAAAACAAAACAAACCCCAACAAAAAAAAAACCCTAAAACCCACTAAACCAAACACAACACAAACTTTTAGAAAGGTGCCTTGCTAATTTTGCAGAACTAATTTAGAAGGGACTCTAACCATTTCTGAAAGATAATAAATTACACATTCTCAAGGCAGATGTAAGAGAAAGGCTGCTGGACGTGCCGCTCCTTTTCCACATGGGGAATTATTATAACAGAGCGCCAGCTCTGATTAACTAGAGGGGAAGATGAAAGACAGTGAGGATAATATAATCGTGTTTGCTGAACAGTGGACCCGAATGTGCTTAAGGTCAAGCATTGCTAATATGCAGTCCCTTAACAGGAAAAACTCACAACATTTTTGGATGGAGTAACATTGTCATTATACCAGTTGTGAAGAAGAATATAATGGAATAAGGGTGGTTGGATAAATTAAGGTTATGCAAAAACACTGCTGTAAAATTAGAGGAGAGAGAGAGACTAGGGAAGGAGGGAGGAAAAGCGGAGGGTGAAGAGTTAGGCCAAAATCATGAAACACAACTGCAGTTCCTGGGTGCTGTTAACAGCCTCTGGGAATTATCTGTTTTCTAGCTGAATTCAGTAAAGCTGTATTAAGTAGAAGAGAGATTAGCTGGAGAAGCAAAGCTGATTTGCTTTTGTAATCTGGGGATCTGTGAGTCCCAGCTTTTCCTACACCCCATGAGTATGTTAAACCTGTACTTGAAAGGATGTGGTCTGCTGAGTCATGCCACAGCCAAAAAATCTAAGTCTTTCCTTCCAGCAGGGAAAGTCAGCAGTGAAAGGGGGAACAGGACTCATGCAGAGGTTTCATGAGGTCCATACAGACACACCAGACAGGTTGTTTATCCTGGGGAGTTGTGCAGCTTTCGGCAGAGCAACTGGGGAAAACTTGTTTTCAAATCCTACATAGGAGTGCCAGATTTTCCTAGCAGAAGGAAGGTTTCATATTCCATCCTCCTCTACACGTACCCTGTTCCCTCAAAGTTCTTCACTCTCCAAAAAGGCAGAGAATAAGTCTGTGTGCTGTGAGAGTATTGGGTCATTGCTCAAGGAGGGAAGAATTAAGGTCGGATTGACGTGTACCTTAACGCTTCATTACTTGGTTTTCAGAAGATTAATTTTAGGTACTCTGTCCATTCTGGAAGGCCATTAGGTACTACTGGGCCACCTTAGCTCTATAATAATGAAGTCTGGGTCACTTCCTTTATTTTTTTTCACCCACAAACAGAATAAAAGTTGTGACTTCTCTGGTGTCCCTTTGGATTTCAATGATGTAATGGGGGTCAGAATAGGATCCCCTACAAAGAATAGGTGAAAACACACCACCATTGAATGCTCACAGCTTTAATTGAATCAGGATTTAATTCAATGAGCCTTATCCTGTGAGCTGTTAATTGCTGGTGCCTGGTGAAATACCTTTAAAGAGATAGTATGTTTTTTGTTGTTCTTAAAGAGAGTTGTTGAACGCATCCAGTTTTAAACATTTTCACCCACTATATTATAAAAGACTACTGGGAGTCAAATTCTTTCTCAGTAGGATTTACAGTCTGAAGACAGATTCACGACATTCCTCATATCCACAGATTTACTTACAGTTGAAGAAGCAGGGCTGAAGATTTCATAAGAATTCAAAACATGCAACACATTCATACAGTAGTTGCACTATCACAGGCACAAATTGGTTGCCTCTCTAGAGCAAAATGTCCCACATCAGTTTCTTTAATGGCACAAGTAGAAGGAATATGTACAGTTCACATTGAACACGACTCTCTACTTCACATCCTTAATTATTTTTGAAAAGTATATATATATATATAT
>VZTI01001575.1:1051965-1110429 GCA_013397865.1 Struthidea cinerea | reverse complement strand
AGAAATTAAAATATCTGAAAGATGAGACATGGCAAAAAATTAAAAAAAAAAAAAATCCTCTCAAAGCAGAGAAAAAATGACCACTATAAAGTATAAAATAGTTGTGTTGGTACCTAGAATTTACCAATGATCTTGTACATTTTGAAGGTTGAGGGTTTTTTGTGTTTTGAGGGATTTTTTTGAACAAATCTCTCCACGCTAAAGAAAATGTGCAGCTGTACCTTTAACATTTTATAATTATAAGACAGACAGAAAGTGTTGGAACAGGGAAGTGTGTGTGAATGGGGGTTAGCATGCTGAGACATTGTATTTCAGCTGTGAAAATCAATACTTGCTCCAGAGATAGGGCACTTGATCAGAAAGGATATTGCAAGATACAAAAGAGCAGATATGAAATACCATTCCTGTGAAGTTCATTTCTTGCTCTTATTACATCAGTTCAGCAGAAAACATGGTGTGCATGAAACTATGGCAGTGCCAGCAATTTATTATTGCTCTTCCAAGATTTTTAGAAGATTTGGATGAGATTTCAGCAGAATTGTGCTTTGTGCTCCTACTTTACCAATAATTAAAAACCTGGAGATCTAGATGATGCATTTGGGAAGGGTTCCTTGTGTACCAAGATCTTTTTCTCTTCTTCCCATTTAATACAGCTGTAGTCTGGTATGATTCTGCCCAGAAAACTAGACCAGTATTTCATCAAAGAAGAAGAAATTTTCAGGATTTTTTTTAAATTTCTGCTTTTGAGGAGACATTTTATTGGGTTTTGTAGGAGAAAAAAAAAGAAAGAGATGAAGAAGATAAAACTGACCCTGGGAATACATCAGATTTTGAGACTGTTCTGTTTTCACATTGGTAATTGCAAATGGGCGTGTCCCCTTTATGTTTCTCATGTTCTTGTTTCTGGCAGCAATTTTATCCTGAGTTTGACAAAATTTCACAAAATCACCATTAGATAGACAGATAGATAGATACAGATATAAAAAAAGCTGATTTTAGGTGGTTTCCAGACAAAGAAGATGCTTGCTGTGGAAGAAGCAGGACCTGTTCTCCCTGGAACAGAAAAGGAAATACATTTATACCAACATTAACCATTTCACCCCCAGGGTTTCATCCTCTTTGATTGCTGCAAGGACCAGTTCCATGAGTAGGGTGGTGTCAGAACTTGGCCAGTCAAACACTGTGTAACCTAGGAAGACTTTGTCTCTAGCTGTGTAAATTCATTTAAATCATTTCACATTTCCATTGGGATTTTGTTTTTTTTTTTTTTAATTTTCATGTTGATAAAAAAGTTTTCAATATAGATGGCATAACTTGAATTCTATTAAGAAAGTAGCTCTGTGTGTATCAAGTTCTGTTATTTATTAGTTGTCTCTAAAAAACTGTAGTAATAGCCAAGCTTAACTTCATTTTGATGTTTGTGAACAAAAAGTATACTTTAAGCATTACAAAAGTAACAGAAACTTTAGACAGCATTGTATTTGGGCTGGGTGGTTTTATTTGGTGGGGTAGGAAGTTTACTGTTTTTTACCATCTTGTTTAGAAACATGAATTTAAACTGGAGCTCTTAAATAGAAATAAATTAAGATCAACAAAGAGCAGTGAGGCATTGCAGTGGGTGCCCAGAAAAGCTGTGGATGCCCCATCCTGGAACATCCCAAGGCCAGGCTGGATGGAGCTCTGAGCAACCTGGTCTAGTGGAAGGTGTCCCTTTAGTAGGGAGAGGTTTGAACTGGATGATTTTTAATGTCCTTCCCAATTTTTCATAAGATTCTATGAAAATTTGGTAAACCTCAATATATTCAGGGTACTGTACATCAACCCACAGACACCCACACCACAATTTCACTGTACCACATTGTCCTTTCCTAACAAGGAATTAGTCACTCTCAACTTCATCACAGGAGTGGAGCAAAATTGATAGGGGTCAAAACCCCCTGTCTCAATTTTTGACTTTCTGACTGTGCCTGATCTGGGGTATTTTCCTTGCACAATCTTTGACCAGCCAAGTTCAGATAGATCCCTGCTCACAAAAATGGTCCCTGCAGCAGCGTAAGAGGTGAAGCCCCAGGGGCAAAATGCTTTATACTGCTAAAAGTGCATTTCTCGTCTTTTCCCGCTTTGTCAGTAAAACAGCATCTCTGACTCCCCTGACAGAGCTGTGCTGGCAGAAGGCTGTGTCATCGGCAGTTTTCAAATTGCAGCTGGTTGCTAGCCCACTCCTGCAGTAGAGTTGTGACACTGACACTTCCATGCAGCTCACAGCAAAAGATATATTTAACTTTGAATAATATCCCAGAGAGAAGGTGGAAAAGACAAGTGAAATGGCCTGTTCTGGCAATCATTCCAAAGCTGGTGTTAATGTCTTTGGATTGCAAAGTGGAGAAAAATAAATAGCTGAAGTGCTTTACCGATTAATGCAAAGCAAATAACTCTCAACAGCCAGGGTCAATGACTGTCACTGTTGCAGCTGTGATCATCACGCAAACTGTCCTCACTTCATTCATGTAATGTCCTACACCTGCATGCTGGCTGTAAAGAGTCCCCAAAGTGCCTGCTGAGTCACAACAAATGGCCCTGGAATGGGAGGAGACATATCAGTTTAACTGTCCAGATAGCAATGCTTGTTGGGGCACATTTGGTTGTCATCCAGAGGGCACTGACAAAAGTTTTTCACCACCAATGCCATCCTTACAGCTTCTCCCTTCTCACCAATCACAGGACTCTCTAAGAGGAAAAATAAATAGCTGACTGAATTAAATCTAACAAATGTGACATTCGCCTTTTTTTTTTTTTAATGCTTGTCAATAACAATATACCATACATGTTTCTGTTTGAACATAATCCTAGAGATTAGCAATTAGAAGGAAATAATAGGGCCTGATCTTATGTGATATGGAAAGCGTTATTGTTCCTGCTATATACATGGAGAGAAAATTGGAAGGGGTTCAGAAAAAGGACTAAAAGGATAAGTCATGCCTTCTAAACACGGCTCATTGGCAGCTTTGACTACCTAGCTTATTAAAGAGAAGGCTGAGATGTGATTTGATTGTAGTCAATACATGTGTAAAATTTCTCTCGGAGACTTTTGTTAGCTAGAAATCGTTGCACAAAAGCTTCAGGGGCTGGAAGGCCTTCCTGGTGTAAAGCACATTTGTAACAGCAAAGCTAAAATAACTTTGAGTCATGATGGACTCACAATTACCTAATGTCGTTTCATCAAGATTTAATTTCCCCCCACCCTGTGAAGGTCATGCTATAATTCATCCACGAGGTAAGTATTTGCTGCACAAGCTAATGAGTGAAATTCATTGGTTAATCTGCATCATGATAATACAGTTTTCTGTTCTTATAAATCTATCCACATCTCAGAAATTAGTTTTACTTCCCTTTTTGTTTCTCCTCCATTGATGAAGTGGTTCCTAAGATCTTCCTTCAGAATATACTGCAGTTTAAGAGTTTTAAAATCCTAACTTTCATAGCAGCCACTTTAAAATTTTACATAAGTGCCTGGTCACTGGAAGGAGAGAAATGGGGAGTGTTCTGTCACCTCCAGCCATAGTTAAGACTTCTAACAGCAATTTTCTGAAGTGAGAAGTTCTACAGTATTTTCTGCTGTAAAGTCTAATATGATTTTTAGATGATAAACAAGTTAAAATGCTTGTGAAATGAAGATAAAACAGAGATAAATCTGAGCTTACTGCCATTTAATTTTGGAGGTATCTGCCACCCATCTGTGTGTTACAAGACACAATACAGGGGGAAAAAAGCATTTTTTTTGCTTAAGCTGCAACATCTTTTGCTTTTTTTGGGAACTGGAAGTTCCTGGTTCAGACGTCAGTGTCTTGGCCAAGATAGCATCTATCACATTTAGATACAGAGGCTTAATTCAGTACATGGTCAGTCAACCATGAAGTTCATATTTGGTTCTGGATATTAAGTTCCCAGGCATTCAAGGAGGCTTGCGTCTGTGGAGTTGCTCTGGGCCCATGTCTAGTGCAATGTGAAAGAGAATAAAGCACATTGGTGCCTCTCAGGAGCCTTCAGTCTGTAAGCCTGAAGTTTGGTTGAGTTTGGTGCCACGTGCCAAAGAGGGTGCTAAACCATAAGCACCAAATGGGAATGACAGCAAGAAATGTGGCTAGCCCTCAAATGCTGAGAATTTTCACAGCAACCCAACATCATGTTATTTAGCACAGGTTTTCTGTAATTGTGATACAGTGAGAAAAATCGCAGTGTTCAATGGCCCTTAAACTCTGCTTTCCATCTCTGTGATGGGGTCATATTGCTGGTGGTACGTAGGGTGCATGGGGCCATAATATAAAACACGCAGAAATAATGGATGGCTCAGGATCTGTTAGAGAACGTTTTTGTTTCCAGTGCTGTTACTGCTTCAGCTGTTTGCCTGTGCCTTTGCTGCAGTATTTAGAGGAAGAAGCACAGTTCCTTTGCCACTCCTGCTGCGTTGCCACCAACCATTAACTTCCTTTGAACTCTCTGAAACGTGGGGTTCTGCCTGGTCCGTTCAGCACTGCAGGATGTTGCTATGCACTGGGGCATTTTCATGCCAGTCATTAGACTGGTTACCTTGGCAAATGACTAAACCTCTATGAAAAGTCGGAGAAATTTTGCATTAACTTCAGTTATGTCTGAAGAGATGAGAATAAGATTGATAGATGCTCACTGGGAAAAGAAAAATACCCAAAGTTTTCTACTAGGCAATTTGCAGAAATCATGGGGAAAAAAAGAAGTGGTTAAGAATGTGGAAATTTAGGTCAAAGTGAGCTATGAAAATGGAAAAAAGTTTTAGGCAGCCCATTTTACTGCCAAGAGAAAATAGGATTATAAAATACAGAGGGAGAAGTGGACAATGTCAGTAGAATGAACTCAATATCTGAAAAAAAGAGTCCGGAGACTAAGAAGTTATGAGTATTGTTCATAACAGGCAAAGCTGGGTAGTATTTTAGTGAAAATCATAGGGCAAAAAGCACAGTTGTAAAGGGCAGAGAGAAATTGAAAATGTCAAACAGACTATGTCAATTTCTACATAAAGAAAAGATAATGAGTTTTAGTCAAGAGAGATTCATGGGACGGGAGCTAGTTGGCACCTGAGCTGCTCCTGAGACATCATTCCCTAAACATTGTGGCTCTAAACCCAGCATAAATTCAAACTCACAGCAAACTCTTTAGCATTTTGTTTGTGTTGCCTGGAGCACTGGAAAGATTCACACCAGGTGCAAATGCATAGGTGCTTCTAAAACCTCTGAGATACTCTTCTTGACTATTTACATGTAATATAATTTCTATAATCATGAAACATCACCCTTTATCATCACCACTCGGTTTAAAACACCAGTGTCTGTCATCATTCTTTGACGAGAGATGCCTTTTTCCAGCCTTGATCTTTCCCCTGACACACTGGATTTCTGCCCACTGTTCTGCTCCTCCCCAGAAGTCCTCAGACCCATCCGAATTATTTCAGCCACTTCGTGAGTTGTTTTTCTTCTTTAGAGCACACCACAGGGTGTTCACAGAATGTTTCATGGGCGCAGGACAAAATTTTGGATGTGTTTCTGCTCTCTGATACTACGTAACTTAGAGAACTCAGCTCTCACTTTGAAAACACAGCGCTCTGATGAACAGCTAGAAATTACAGATATATATGCACTTGAGGACGTTGTTATGGCCTAGTTAAACTGAAATAAACTGCACACTTCTAGACTTGCAAGTTTTCTACTGGGAATACTTCACTGTAGAAACATGTTCTAAATATTGGCCTAAATGGGAGAGTAGGACCCAAGTGAAAATCATTGATCAGCTTTGGAATGAAACATTGTTCTTTAAATATGAATGGGTTTGCAAATGAGAATTCTACAACGTGGAACACCGTTTTATTATTATTATTATTATTATTATTATAAGCAAATCAGCAAAAAACAAACCTACTGAGCACAGTAATTGAAGTATACTTCATCCTGATCTGCAAATTAATCAGAATAAGGTACAAGACACTGAATGGGGAAGTACATTTATCATGTAAAGAGACACCTACAAATGCTTTAGCAATCTGAAACCGAAGTTCTCCAGTCCAAAAAAGGTGAGACAGCATTCATGGATGTGAATATACAGCTACAGGGTATACTGACATGGCTATCAATGTTTTGGAAAATAAAATATTTTTTGTGATAAAAACAAATCCATTTAACATATGGGGGTTTATGTGGCATTTTTTTGTTTGGTTGTTTTTTTCCTCAGAACTGTAAAAGAAAGAAAAAAAGGTGAAATGTTCTACTTTGGAATTAAAAAATACATGTTTTAAGCTGCAAATCCCTTTCTCCTCTAGCAGTTTTCAAATATGTTTTGCTTGTGATTGAGGAAGGGGAGGAGGAACAAATTAAACTTTTCTCTTTCAACTCTCAGTATTTTCTATCAAAAATATTGATAAAAATCTATTAAAAACTATATCAAACATGATCCCTGTTGTAACTTTACACACACACTCACACTGATATGAACCACAAGGAGTACATGAGTAAATTCTATATTAACTGTACTTTTATTTTGTTATTCAATATGTCTAGAAAAACTGGTCTAAAAAACAGAGTTTAGGTGATAGTTGAGACCCTCTAGTTTAAAGGCTTTATTCAGAGTAGTGAATACTGGTCTTTCAGTGTTGAATGGTGAAAAAAATAAAGTCACAGGCACATATTAATTCAGTCTACCTATGAAAGGGGAAGCAACATCCCACTCCCTATACTTGTGCACCAGAAGAAATAGGCAACACATTGAATAAGAAATAAAATAAAAGCAGCAGAAATGTTTAATAGTCACCTGAAGTTTGGAATAGCTCCCCTTAGCTGTATTCTCCGGCTATGAAATTTCGTCGTTTATTTTCTTTCTTTTGGAGAAAGCCAGCTGCTAACAGGTTAATCCCCTAGCACAGTGTCACACCTGCAATTGCTTTGCTCTCCCGAGCTCCCGGCAGACAGCCTGCAGCTCCGCTGATGTAATGCTGTTTGGCTACGCTTTAACTTTCCTCTTTGTGCTCTCTATATGTACCCACTTTATTACAAGGGAGAAAGATAACCCATTTCCAATCCATCTATCCCAATACCATAAGAAGCTGAGGCAATAACAATTATCTCTATCCTTACATTTTCTCTCTTCTCTGAATAGTTCTTGTACAGTAATGAATTGTAACAGCTCCTTCACACACATTTCTCTCCCATATAATTAATGTCCTAAGATATTCTATTTACTGGTGAAGTAGTTTGAATCAAGAAGTGATTACTTTTGAAGTAAACAGAGCTGCTAACCACATTTCACAAAGACGACGGCAGTTTCCCTTAAAAAAAAAAACAAACCACAAAAAAATGCCCAACCAACCAAAACACCAACAGCAAAACACACAAAAAACCAAAAACACAGACAAAAGACAAAAAATGGATGTTTGAAAAACCAGACTGTGCACTGCGATATTTTGCCTTCATACAGACCCCTTCCATCAACCACCACACGTTTTTATCTGTCATGTTTTTTGTTCAACAGTTAGAACAGGGACTGTCCTAATCAGCAGACTGGTTTTGAACTCTGGATATTCACAGGTTGAATTAGAGTATTTTACTTTCTTGCAAATCAAAAATGTAGTCAGATCCACAAGACACTAGAAAGCACAGTTTTCCAGAAAGAGAGTTTCCCGAGGAAACATCTGAATGAAATATTTTCTGTCCTGAATATGTGTGATAATATACTTGCTATTCTTATGGAATTGTAGTTACAAAATGAGCACATACACAAAATAGATAACTGGTGATAACTGGCTCTGGACTGATAGCCCAGAAGACCCCTTATAGCTTAGCCCCTACAGCCTGAGCAAGGACAGAGGAGACTCTCCATTTCATAGAGGAATTGCCTCTGAAAGCATTGCTTACTTTCCTACCCAACCTACTTCCTATCTCCTGGGTTTGAGTCTTCTAGAAAGGGGTATGAATGTGAGTGAAAAGATATATTAGGGGTGGGAGGGCTGACACTTCCTGTTGCAAGGAACACATAAAAAGCTCCTGTTTCATTCCATGTATTTACAACACCACGTGTAATTGTGCTGCACTGTGCTTCAGACATACAAAGCCCTATCCAGCTCTTTGAGAAGTTGAGGGAAGTGCTTCTTCCCAGCACTTGCTTATGGTAAAGATATTTTCCTGAGAAATGGGAGCAGATCATCCATGACTCTTTCTCCTCCCTGTCAGGAATTGAGGTGTTTTGTATTTTAGGATAAGCCACAAGCACTAGACAGTGTAAGTCATAGCTGCTCTGTCATTCACCTGAACAGCTGTAGCTGGTCTGAATCCTGAAAGTATTACAGTGACTAAAACTCCCAATGCCTTTTACTGTCCCTGAGCATATGCTACTCCTAGCAATAATGATGGTAACTCAGCTTAGGAGATTTCAGTCAACAAACAGGAATGCTTAGGTTCCTATCTAGATAGTAAGAAAGGAGACATTTCACTAGTACACTACGAACTACTCTTCAGAGGCACCAAACCTGCTCTGTTTCTGGTACAAAGATCCTATGCGTCTAGCTTACACCCTCAGAAAGCACTTTGTGGTTCCAGGTTCTACCTTTCAGATGCTGAGAAATCTAAATTCGACTTCTGAAATAAACCATCAAGGTGTGGTCTGGGCATGCTAACAGGAGTGGTGCTTGCTTTCTGAGACTTTACAAACACCAACACAGGATCCTATATTAGCACCTCCAAACATAGCCTGAGGTCGCAACAGGGAACTGAATCTCAAACACCCATATTGTCACTAACTGTATTTGTTCTCTGTTTTGAGCTCTTTACATTTTCTAGGTCATATTTAATCGTTAGCAATTCACCGATGGATCTCCTTAGTAAGGACATGTCTGTGCCTGTAGCAGAGGACATCATTTCACATTCATGAGAAACAAAGCACCTAGTAAGTCTTATAACATCAATAGACACTTGTGGCATTGCATCTTCCTAATCTCCTTCCCGCCCCACACCCTTCACTGTCTTTTTCTACTTTGTTTGCCTTTGAGGTGTTTGGAAATCCTTGGCACTCACATTTTAATATTCATCTCCACAGTTTAGTGGAGGATCTACTTATTCCTGATTTAGAAGAGCTGATTTAAAAGGGAGAGACAGCTAAAAGGAGTAACGAATTAACAGGATATTCTTACAGAGTAAAAGGCATTGTCTTCCAGCAATAGTTGTGGTAAAGGTTTGATAATAGCAAATAGATTACTCTTGGAAGGCTCTACACATTACTCAGACCTGTGCATAAAGGTCTCGAGATCTGCTCTGGATTCTCAGCTGAGAAGGCTCAACAACTGTAAAGTAGAAAAAGCCTTAAGAAGTGTCCAGATTTGGACTAATGGAAGGATATGACCTCACAGCTTCATTAGAATATTTCTCCTTTCCAAGCACTTGGGCTGGACATCACCCAGTCTACAGAATTATAGATTTGTTTAAATACAGTGAAAGTCCCACAGGTGGTAGTGGTAGGAGACTCACACTCTTCCTTGCTCACACACAGATGGAATGTGTAATAGACACTGAACAGCTGAAAATGTGAAATATGGACTCCTTTCCTCCTCAATCTTTTGCAAATGCTTGCAGAGCTCCACTGGCAAAAACTGCAGTGGCAACTTGGATCTAGCTTTCATCAAAATATAAATACTAATTATGTCCCATCTCTAACAGGAAAGTCAGGCCATTATTATAGCACCAATTAACTGCCCATCCAGTATCTGTGCAATTTCAAAAATATTTATCTTCTTTGAAAAGAATTATGTTTTCCTCTTCCTGGTGTCTATTTAAAGCTTCAGTACATAGCAGAGTTTCTGCTGCATCAAGTTCCGCATAGCATTCTTGCTCATAAGATTCATCACTATGGTAAAAATATCCTCTTATTATTTTACAAAAATATCATCTATTTATGTATTGTCAAAAGGATGATGTACAACAACACAATTTTAAAATTTATTTATAATTGCCATTATTTTGTAAACAATATTTTCCCCCCACAAGAATAGAAGAGCAAGAATACAAAATGACCTTTGACTACCTTACCAGCGTTTTTGTCTATCTGGAACCTTTTAAAATTATTTATTGTACAAGGTACATATAAAGCCATATTGGTTCTGCAATTATCCCTTTGTAAAGACCCTGTGTGAGCACTGCTCTTTCTATCTCTAATAATAATGAAGCATTGGATAAAATAGCTCACTCTTTGTTCCAATTGCCTCTAAATAGTTAGGTGCACCAGATATGATCTTAGGTTTTAAAAAAATCCTTTTAAAAAGTTTTTCAACTTTCAGATTGCAGATGGCATGTCTTATCATTAATTTTAAAGGGTATGGAGGGGTTTTTTTGTTCTTTTTTTTACCTTTAAGAGCATATAGATTAGACTGTCTTAGTACATGGGATACTCATTTTTCTCTTATAAATGGTGAGAACTGCTTTCTTGGGAGGTAAAATATATGAAAAAATCAGATAAATAACATTGCAAGCTATTTGAATCCAAGAATAAGGTAAGATTTTTGTTTAGAAGCTGTCTGAATATAGAATTGTTTTTTTCCTTTTTGAATGATAGAGTAATCCACTTCTTTAGTGGGAGTTGATTGTTAATAAATATATGAGGCTTGTATGGAGTTAGTTTGTGCGCTTATTTACTTATTTTCTTTTGAAGAACATTGTAGGTGCTAAAAAGCTGGAAGCGGAGAAGTTCTTCAGCCTTTTCTCAATATTCTTCCAATGTAAACTATTTTAAACAAGGTCACAGTTTCATAAACTTCTTGCACTCGCAAGCTGCTTTGCAAGATTGTTATGGCTTTGACTTTGAAAATATTTTGGAATAGGTATCTTAGAACTTGGCCAATCCTCTCCAGGGGTGGATGGCCGAGGAACCAATTACCTATTGCCACTCAACACACTTTTTGCGATCTATCCTATAAAGTAGTCAGAAAATTATTAAAGAAAAAGCTTCGGCTTCCACTTGTTCATGAGCCTGGGCTCTGTGTCGTTTTCTTTATGCGCCTCGGACGTAACAGCAACAGAGCACCATAGTTCAAAGTTCGGTTAAGAGATGAGAAAGAAGGAGAACATCTGTGTACTTTAATTTGCAATTGAATTCTTTCCCCCCCCCCACCCCAGGAGGCTGTGTTGCACAATCTTAAATGAATTATGAGCAAATAAGTACACGAAAAAAGGGGAACAACATAAATGACACTTAATGCTGGAGGCCTTTGTTCCACTATATGCAGAATATATCCTATTAAAGAAATAACCTTATGTGTCCTACCATTTGCTTACTAAAATATATTTTATGTTAATTGTCCACAGTGCAAAAGTGCATGCAAACCTTTGCACTGCATTTACTCAGGGAAGAGTCAGGATGAAATATCTGATAGCTATAAAATACTGTTTTCTGTAAAACCTGTGTGAAGAATGGTCAGTTGAGGAAGGAGAGTATTAAGGTGAAGCTTCCTAACTTCCCTGATTCCTTGCACTAAGGAGAAGCCTCCTGTGTAACTTCACAAAAGAAGCATTTTTCTGTCTGACCTTTAGTTTCCTACTTGCAAATAAATTACATTATTTTGTCATTTCCCTCACTGTCATTACATTGAGAAATTTTTCAGACTCTGACTGCCTCAATAAATGTTTATATGATGCTTAAAAATTTGGCACTGTGGTGCTCCTTGGACAGCTATTTCTACTGTAAAACAAATGAAGAGCAAAGAGCAAAGCCTACTCTCAAACTTGTGGCTAGGGAAATCCTGCTGTGCAGAATCTTGCCAATATACACAGGAACCATTAGTTCTCTACTAACCTGTTGAGACATCCATGCATTGACTTCAGTGACAAACTCTCTGAAAACCTTGCATGATTTTAAGCTGTGCTATTCACATCTTTTGTCTATGATTCATGCTTTTATCTGGTCTGTGGAAAGGTGTGCACAAAAAATACCCCAAACAAACCAAAAATGAACAAACAAAAAAAACCCAAAAAATAAAAACTTCATTTTATTTTATTTTTAAATTACAGTAGGGTTTTCTGTTTTGATTTTGAGATAGGGAAGAACTTATGTTTTCTTTTAGGGCTGTTCTTCTGTCCAAATGCAACACCACTGCAGCTGGAGGAGGAGCGCTGCAAAACACACCTGGTGCTGGAAGTCCCATCATTGTATGTCATAAGTGTGCTTACTGTTCCAGGTTTATGCTAGAAACTGTATTGCATTTGGATGTCAAACAAGTTGATGCTCTTAATTTTTTTCATTATACTTTTTTTTTTGTTTGTTTGTTTATTTTTTTTTTTAATTGTCTGAGTTCAGACTCTGAAAATCCTCTCTGACATGACCAGCCATCAAGCAGATTATCCTAAGAGACAAGACAATTGACACAGTCTTTATCCTTAAGCTCTTTGGCTGCTCATTCAGATTAGGTTGAGCTCTTTGAGTCAGATACAGAAGATCTTTAAAAGTCATAAACTGGTTTCCTGTGAAAGACAGTATAGGAAAGAGAGGGCAATACTGGTGTTTTCATAGTAGCCTGGTGGAGAAAGTGCTGAGCAAGTACACTGTGCTGGTTTTTGTGCTTGTCAGACTTCTTTGAAAGCAAACAAGTCCGTGCTTAGAATGGAGGTATTTATTTTTACAAATGAAACTGGAGGCAGCTCTTCTATCAAATGGGGCTAATTCTACCACCTTGGAAGTGTTTTAGACAGCCATCAGTTGAATTGCTCAGATTTACTGATATATACGAGTTTTGCCTCCAAGAGGAGCCCAGCAGACATCTTAGGCTCACTTTTTGATCCGCAAGTATTCTACAAACACCTGCCAGAAATATGCAGGTAAGATCGTACCTGCAGGTTTTGTAAACTACTTTTGCTACAGCTGTTTCCTCAGCAAATACTAGTGTTGATTTTCCAAAAGGAGCAATTTTTCCTAAGCATGTATTCTGTCAAATTAAAATGGGCTATATCCCTGCACAGGAAACAAGAAGTGCAAATGCATGGTAGCAAAGCTGCACATAAGATACAGTTAAAATGGATTTGATTGTTCTAATTTAATGTTTTGTATTATATTTTGTCTGTCAGCTTGGCACTTAGACACTGAAGCAAAATCCGCTGAATTAGGAGAACCCTCTGCCCCCTGACTTTCCAGCTCAGTTCAGTCAATGGGACAAGTAAACGTCAGTGCAAGAGGAGCTTTATCCAAGACAAAGAAATACTTGCATGCATCTGCAGCCAGGCTTCTGCTCATTGCTAAAGAAAAACATCCAGCCCAGATCCCTGTCTTTCCAAAGGGCTCTTCAAGGCATGCCGTGTGGGACCCTTCTTCTGGCTGTGCCAGTATACGCCACTCTGGTACTGCCTCAGCTGGAAGCCACTCTCAGCATCCATTGCAACACTGCAGCTGTGTTAATAATATTTGGTGACTCCTTTGTTTCCAATTTGAATCTAAAATGCAATCTGTACAGGATATGAGCTTATTTCTAAATCCCAGTGGATGAATGTTCTGTATCTTAATAAATTATTTGTGGAATATAAAACCTAGTTGTAAATTAAGGCGTCTGTTCTGATGTGAGTTTATCTTGGATAATGCTGACACTTGCTGGAGGGCTCAGATAGTTTTTAAGCTGTACTGGATTTGTCCCTTCCCCCCTCTAAATGGAACAGACAAAAATTGGCATGTTTGGTTTTAGACAGTCTGAAAAGACCATCAAAACACTTGCAGTCTGGATGATGAAGAAAAATAATAATTTTTAGTCCCTATTTTTTTTTTTTTTTCTACGTGTATTCTGCAGTACATATGACTCAGGGAAACACTGATCCTTCTTGTGAAATATGGTATGACAAGGAATAGTTCAAAGGAATATAATTTCATTTTTTTTAATGCTCAATAAGGATAGGAGGTGTAGCAAGAATCAGCCCAACTCTTGTTGTCTGATTCAAAATTTACTGAAGTTCAAAGAAGTTTTACTTACCACTTGAAAATATTCTGGATCAGAGTAGATGTGGACATAAGAGTCTGTCTACATGTCAGGGGAAGAAAATAAGATCATAGAACCGATCTTAGAGGACGAGACAGAAACATCAGGGGTCGTTGAAGTTAGACAAAAGAAATCATTGGAGAGGTGCCACAGTGTTTATAAATTGTGTAATTGCTGAAGTGTTCTCTGCTCCCTGTAGGATTCTGGGGACATGTGACGAGCGATGGAGCAGCAAAGCATGGAGAGAACTGTGATTTCAAACACTCCAGGAGTTGTGTTTGCTCCAGTGACATTAGGGAAAGGATGTAATATAATAGGTACTTCTTTGATGATGGTTCCTGGGGTTGAAATTCTTATAAGGGCAATCTCTTCACTCTCCCTTTTCCTGTGGTCAGCGCTTTCACCAAGAGGTATTATTCTAATGAAAGAAAATCACTCATTTTCTTTGGCAGAATATTGTTCTTTTGTGTCTCATTGGATCCTCTCCATCATGCTGTGAAAAACAAGCACTTCCTGCAGATTCTTTATTTTTCATTAGCTTGACTTTTAAAATATTTTGACTTTAACATGTAAAATTTTCATTAAATAGTTTTGTTTAACACATCCCATCTCAGTACATTTGGAGAGCTCATGCCCCAGTCTGTGTTACAATTCAAAACTCAGAGCTGCACCATACCTCTACAAAGAAAAATTGCCAAGGTACAAATAATGCTACAAGAATGGGATGCCATCTTGTGTTCTGGAAGGTGCCAGCTGACCTAACATTTTGATCCAAAAAGAAGTGGTATATTTAAAACTGCTACCACAGAAACTTTTATTAAAGCATTTTCAGATAACATCTGGATGTTAACAAATTTAAAAAAAAAAAAAAAAGAAAATAGTTTTCAATTTACTCAAGAAGATTTCCTGTGGGAATAAGAAGCGAGGGGGAAAAACACATCACCCCTTTTTATTACTATTATGTTTAGTAGCAGTTGTAATGTTCAACACTCTGTTTCTCACAGGATTTGGGAGTATCCCATTCTGTCCTGCTTGAGATCTTTAAATGCAAATGTAGTCTATAAAATGGGCAAGAAACAATAAAGCGCCCATTACAGCAAGCTTTTTAGCCTACTGAAACGAGATATTGATAGTACAGTTTATATGCAAATGTCCTTATTGGCATCTGAAATATAACATTTGACCAGGCTCAGCAACCTGTATTTAGGCTTCAAATCTTCTCACCTTCTGGTGTTTACAAGTGCAACTGGAAATGTAGCTATAAATATTGAATAGCATCGAAACGTTTGGAAAAATAAAAGGCTTAGGGGAGAGCTTTAACTATTCACACTTCGTGGGAAAGATGATTTTATCAATAGAATTAGAGGTTTCTGTAAGAGCTAGGTCTAGGATATCTTTAATGTTTACTTTAATATTATTCAAGTGGTAACATCTAGGGATGAATTTTGAAGTGATGAATCTCAGAAGGCTGGGATTCATACTATGCAGCTTTTGCCACCCGATGAAGAGCCGACTATTCTGTCTCTACAGATGCAAAGAAAATTAGATACTTCTGGAAACCTGTACATCTCATCCTACAGCTGATTTAGAGTAGACAAACACATTTCAGATGGATGAAGTTAGAGAAAACATATGGTTTCAAAGGGTAAAAGTGATCATAAATAAATTAAATTGTTTTACTTCGCAACTTAATATTATAAAGGAGAGTTAATGACAACTGAACAATCTCTCAACAAGTTGCTGTTTTGTTCCTAGGTTTTGTTTAGGAGCAATATTTATTAAAGCCCTTTTTGTTGGATTTCAGGGCTCCAAACACCTCACTTGCCATCCCCACAGAGGCACCCACAACCCTGATTTCAGGGTATCACTGCAGTTTGTCCTTAACACAACTGTCACCAAGCATTTTCTGGTGCTGCTATAGCTCTCAACTCAGCATGAGGGAGGAAAGCTGATTTTTCACGTATATCCCAAGCTGCTCTTTGCCATAGACATGCGTTGCCCAGCACTACCTCAACCATTCTCAAGACGCCACAGTCGTTCTCATGAATTTAGAAGTCCAAGATTTCCCCTGTAATAAGCAAAGTCACTTCCACAGATCCCTCACTTTCCAGCATGACCTGCAAGGAGAGAATCTTCAAGCCCCTGCCTTAATATAGCCTCTATAGTTACCCAACCAATTTTTCTTCTTCCAGGTGACCAGAGATGCCTAGAGGGTGATGCTGTTGCCAGAGCAACCACTTTCTTGACAACCTGAGGGTTCTATTATGAGAATACTTATTCTATTAGATGCTCTTGTTTGAATGGAGATCCACCTCCACTTAATGATCCTCAGATCTCAAGCCTATGCTTCCTCCTCTCGTAATCTCAGCCCTACATGAAAAAGCAAAGGAGTCAGGGAAATGGCAGAGGTAGAAGGCTCTGCATCCACATGGTGCTGCCATTTTAAGATCAGAGAACCCATACACCACAATTGTAGGTTACACAGATACATCTCAAGTATGTAACTTCACTCTTATCCAAGGGCAAACGTTGAAATTCGTTAAAAGGATGTACACAGTGAGCATTTCGTCTGCATAACTCATTCCCAAAATACTTAGTCTTCATAGCTCATTCCCTTTTGCATCCATGCACTCAGCAACTTTCAAGCTTTTATTTAAATAAGACATTTATTTATATAATGATATATCACATAAAAGAAATAATAAACGTGTTAATATACGGTATCTCATATATAATGTGCGATGTTATATATAACACATAATATACAATAAGCAGTACATGATAAAATATAATTTGATTAGGTGTATATCTATGAATGCACAGATAATGACAGATATTAAAAAAATAATAAAACTGGCTGGCATTCAACTGTAAGGTGAGTAGGAAGAAAGATTCCATCTGGGAAGGCTGACTCTTTTTGGCTTATTGCAGCTTTTCAGATATCTTTTTCTGAGGGCTCTGCTATTTGACATTTTTAGACTAAGAACTGTAGACAAAGAAGGACTTTAAAAGCCGAACTCTGGCCCGTATGTTCCTGCAACAAACCTGTGCAAGATTTTCTCATTTCCTTCAAATAAATTGTATCCCAATGGGAAAAAAAAAAAAACAACGCACCCAGTCAGGGAAGTACGTCGCTCCCTGATTGAAGCTCAATAATTTTTCATTTATTGAAGACACAAATGTTAATTTCCTACCCAGTTTCTTTACCTTTATTGCTGCATGTCCTGTTGCCTGTTTACCCTTTGCAAGGCAAGGAAAATGTGCAGTGTTTTCTTCTGCACTCTCCTGAAGGAATAAAATTAGGTTTAAAAGTAAATTCTTTTATAAGCAAAATAAATTATAAGTGAGTGTTGTGGAGAGGTGCATGGTAAATTGATTTCTGTGTACAAACTGTCCTTTTTTTGTGATTTGTTGATAAAATTTTAATGTTCAACATGTTAGAACTGTTAAACACATCATCAGGACGTGGGAAATGTTTTCACTTAACTGTGGTTTTTTTTTTTATTTTCCTTTCATCACTTTATTTTTAAAAGCAGTTTCTAACATAATATTAGAAATCTTGCACTTCAGGTAAGCAGAAAATAGAATCTTTAGTCATTATGAAAAATAGAGCACAGTGCAAACTTTCATATCTCAGCTATTGCAGGCTGGGATATCTGGCTATCTCACAATCAGGAGGTATAGAAATTAAAATTAGTACTAAAACTAGAAGAAAACATTTATAGGAAAAAACAACCAAACCAAACCAAAAGAAAAACAAACCAAAAAAACAACCAAACACCAAACCCTGTCCTTTAAGTATTGTTTCAAATCTTCTTGGTAAAAAATTAATAAACTCTTAAATTTATTATTTAAAAAGTCCCAACAGATGGAACATGTTCAAATCTTCAAACACATATGCAAGAAGATAAAGAAGGAATTGAGAATGTTGTGTCAGAATATGGAATTTAAAGTTTCTAGGAAGGTTTAGTAAAGTCTGATAGAAAGCAGAAGAGGGAGAGAGAAGTTCCACATCAGACACCACTTGTAGGAATAAGGAATACTCAAAAGACTAAACATATATAATAGTTCATTCTAGGGTTGAGTCACAGGGCACTTGAAAAAATGCAGACTCTTATGCTTATTTCTCAATTTGAGCTACAATAGTACCAAACAGTCTGAAAGAATTTTTTGAGATCCAATGTACAAAATATTATACATAGATATTTTGGTTCTGGCAGCTGGTGCATGGAAGGAAAAAACCCCAGAAAGTTCCTGTATTAAAAAAAAAAAAAAAAAAAAAGGTAGGGTTGATCAACTTAAAAAGGTTATAGAATCTTTGACAGTTTTAGTCAGAATGGCGATCACAAGGAACTCTTCTCTTTTCAAGAGGGATTATGTCAAAATATTGAGTCCAGTCTGGGTCTTTCAAGCTTCTCATTCTGTCTTTCTTACTGTTTCATTTTTAATGTCTTCCTTTCTTCCTTTTTCTTTTCTTCCTCTCTCTTCCTTCTCTTTCTCTCTCATGTTTTCGTCTTTCTGCCTCTTTCTTTCTTTCCTTCTTTTCTTTTTCTTTCTTTCTTTTCTTTCTTTCTTTTTCTTTCTCTCTTTCTCTCTTTCTTTCCTTCTTTTTTCTTTTTTCTTTCTTCTTTCTTCTTTTTTCTTTTGTTTTCTTCTCTTTCCTTTTTTCTTTTCTTCTTTTTCCTTTTTTCTCCTTTTTCTTTTTTTATTTTTCTTTTTTCTTTTTTCTTTTTTCTTTTTTCTTTTTTCTTCTTTTCTTTTTCTTTTTCTTTTTCTTTTTCTTTTTCTTTTTCTTTTTCTTTTTCTTTTTCTTTTTCTTTTTCTTTTTCTTTTTCTTTTTTTCTTTTTCTTTTTCTTTTTCTTTTTTCTTTTTTCTTTTTTCTTTTTTCTTCTTTTCTTTTTCTTTTTCTTTTTTTTTCTTTTTCTTTTTCTTTCCCATTCATTCATTAGTAAGCTGGGACAAAAACTCACTTTGGATTTGATAATTTCTATATTGGCTAACAGATGAATAGAAGGAAGGACTTCTGTACTGAACTTTCCTTCTGACAATGAATATTAACCAGTGTACTGTTCTCACAATTTTTAAACAATTAAAGATTCCATCTTTGCCCTTGGGATGACTATTGAACAAGGCAGAACGTATTGCCATGATAAAGGGTTTTCTGCTATTCAGACAATTTTTTAAATTTTATTTCATTACTTGAACTGAACCCCAGAAATACTCTTCTAACCCCAATGTTTTTTCACATTAAAATGTCCATGGTCTGGCATGTCTTTATATCAGACTCTATTAGCTCAAATTTATTCCAAACCTCTCCCCTCAAATTTCCTCCTTTAGACAAGAGATAGGCTGAGGAACACATTTCCAAAAACAGTGAAATGAACAAGATCCTTTCCAATATCATCTGGATTTTGAATGGGGTGGATATCAAGAAAGAAAAGAACAGTGCCAATAACATAAGGAACAAGGAGTGAACAAGGAAAGAGGAAAAGTAGAGAGAATATATTAGTGAAGGAAGGAGAAGAAAAACAAACAAGCAAGAAATCCTTTTTTCCAGCTCAGTAACATCTTTCAGAGACACACTGGGTTGGTTTCCCGTCTGCTGGTCAATCCTTAGTGCTTTGTTGAACCTTACTTGAAATTTCTCAAGCAACAGGGCTTTTATTTTTCCCTTGTTAAATTTCTTTCTGTTTTTCCTGTTCTCCCTTGAACCACCATAAAGTATTTCTGTCTCTTTTTGCACCACTTTTCAAATGCCCTTGGAAATGTATCTCACTCTCCTACTCCTAGGTCCTTGTTTACTCAGGCTAAACAAATCCCAGTCTTTACATCTGATATTGTCTGAATGTGAAAGAGGGCGGATGGTGACTCCAGAATTGTTTAATTCAGGATCAAGGTTAAAAATATATTTCTGGCTGAGTATCTTGTTTTATTAATAGTGTTTAATTGATCATGGTGGAAAGGCTGTTATAGTCAAGTGGAGGAGGGTGTTACCTTCCAAAACATTTTCCAGCAAATTTACTTAATTGTTTCTGTTTACTGAATACCCATTAGTGCTCTACCACGCATTAAAAGCAATGGGCAGGATTAATAACAGCCTGCTCACCCCCAAAATATCAGAACCACTTTATGTATTGATGGCAAGTGACTCATTAAGTTTAAATGGATATAAGCTATAATTTTCATCAAATTCTTGTAGGGCTTTTTGGCTTTTTTTTTTCCTTTGTGAAACTCAACATAACTCTAATGGTTTAATACTTTATAGAAACAGGGAAGATCAGAAGATTTGCCAACTCCATTCATGAGGAAGGGTGAATGCTTGATGATATTAACGCATAACACAACAACAGTTAATTAACATCTTTAACATGTTTGCTGCATTTCTTATTTACAGATTACACAGCACTTTCTGAAAGAGAATAAACAATATCTAATAGAGGCAGCATTCTCTGTTGTTTTGAAGGCCTTGCAGAGCACAGAAAATTGCTTCTGCTCTGGAAAATCTACCTGCTGCTTTAGACTTGAAGTAAATGAGTTCCTACAAATCTCTGATGAAAATAAAGGGCTCAGAGAGGTCTGTAGCAATCTGTACTTTGAATAGGTTACATATTTTATAATAGCAAGCAAATTCCCCATGTCTGGCCAACCATTCATTTTTTTTAATGAAGAAAGTCAAGTACAGCAGAGCCGATTTATGCACCCATCTCCCTGGTTTTCACTGGTCATACAACAAAAACAAATAGAACTTCATTGCCACAAAACAGCGTTCCACTTTTTTTTTTTTTTTTTTTTACTTTTTTATTACACACAGAGAAATTTCGATAACTGTGTTTCCCCCTAGCTGGAACTGGGCTCAGGCCAGTTCTGCCTTGAGTGTGCCTTGGAGTGTGAAATTCCGAGGCACTTCTCGGGATGTGAAACTGTGGTTTTGACTGTTTACAAATCTTGAAATCAGATTCAGGCTAATACTCAGTTACTTTGAAAATAAAGCACCGCAGGATCTTCTGAAGTTTGTATGGAGAACTTCCAAAATAAGACAGAAAAATGAGACTCTTTCCACACAAGTTAGTGACTAGCTCAGCACTGTTTTTTGTAACAAACACAAGTATTGCTTACTTTAGAATGTTGGAGTGGCATGCAGAAAAACAATAAACAAAAACCCCAGAGGGGTTATTTACACCTGTGATATGTGAAGGGATCAAGTGAGCCCTGTGTTCTTCTTGTGTCACAGTTTAAGGGTGAAAGAAGCCACGAGACTTAATCCACTATCTGTGCTCCGTTCATCGATAGCCCTGAATATCTCTATTTCTGCTCATAAGCCTGATTTTCTTACATGTGGCACTTAAATTTCTATGTCATGTGTCAAACTCAGAGTGGTTCTACTGTCTTAAATGTGGTTAATCCTATTGTAATTTGATGCCACCAAAGCGAATGCAGTATTCATTAATATCGCAATGCACAGAGTTATGGTCAGCAACACGTTTCAAATCTTTTAGTGCAAAAACACGACTGAAAACCTTGCTTCATTCTGATTTTTCCCGCAGTTTTACCTGCTTCCTTATTTGCACTGTGTATTTGTCCTCAATGCAAGACTGCAAAATGTATCTGCACATAGTGAAGCAACAGATTTCTATTTATCATCTGCTTAAGTCAGATAAGATCCTCGTTGTGCATGTAATTTCTCTTTATCTGAAGACTCCTTGTGCCTCTCATTTTTCCTTTCATTTTAATGACTTTATTTTCAACTTTGATTTCATTCCCAGTATCTTTCTTAGTTACTGGATCTCTGGGACTCTTTACCCCTTAGAAAGCTAGATGATTAATTTTAAGACTCACAGAGAGAGATTCTGAAATTCATTTTATTCCGGTCAGCATTCTTCAAGTTTTATGCTTTCAGCAAAACTGATAACAGAAGAAGTAGCAATGGTACCAAAACAATGATATCTTTTAGAATTTAATGCAATACCCATTGAAGCTCCTGAAACACTTCCCAATAATTTGATTAAAAGTCATTTTGCAGACTCAAACATGAAAAAGATAAACACCTCTTCTTTTTCTTTTCTTTATGCTACTGATTGTGTGCTAAAGGTCTAATTGCAGGACTTTATCTTGCAAATGTTTAATACAAAATATTTGTTAAAGAGTTTAAGGTAATAGGAGTGTTAACCTTCAGGCTTAGCAACAAACATCCATACAAGGGAACAGTATTCCTTGAATTGTTTTTTATAAGTTAATGCCAATTTACAGGAGAGGCTGCCTTTCAAAACATGTGCTCTTTATGTGTGTCCCTCTGCATTCATAACCTCATGTGTGCATTTACATACTGAGTAGATGTGCTAATTCATAGCATAAAAAGTGCCCTTTGGATGAAAGAGGTGCATGTGTGAACACAGCTGACGGAAACATTGATTCAGAATTCTGTTCAGTTTCAAATCACCTCTTGGTTGAAAGAATCTCTAATAAAATATGCATAACAATATGAATAATAAGAAATCCACCACAACGTAGGTGCAACTCCAGTAAATGTTGACCGGTAAAATTCTCAGCAACCTATCTAACAAAACCAACAACTCACCAAATTTCCTTATAATTGGTACATCTTGTACTTTGAGTGGTGTGAGTGAGTGTGTTAAGTCAAAATTTAAAAAAACCAAAACACCTAAAACATAAAAAAAGCAGGTGCTGGAAAGCTTATTTGACAGCAGATCCTCTTAGATAATAAATAAACTTTTATGTACTTACTGGATTCTTTCTGTACCAGCGGTGACTGCTGTGGAGTTTTTCAAGTGGTCACTGCTACAGCTTCTCTTCTAGGAGTTACTAAAAGTGTTCTGTATCCACGTAACAGTTCTTAGCTCTGTGAATGTCCTGCAGCATCCATTCAGCACCATGCAGGCTCTGATTTACATCCCTTATCTGTTCTTTTCAGTCTGCCTCTCTGACACAACAAATTGAACTGGAATATCCTCCGTCTGAAACGTTGTTGGCAGCACCTGGATGTGAGTTACACTGGTTTTGGAGTTAAACTGGCTTTTCACTTCCTACAGAAATCTTTCATTTATCTTATTCAAGCTGCCAGTAGTCAATAGCCCATGTTTTGTACACCGACACCTTCCTGGAGTTTGCGTAATGGGGTCTCATTGGAATCCTTTAAAGTAGTTATGAACAACTGCAGCCGGAGTGTTATGGCATAACGCATTTGCTACACAAACTATGGCTTAAGAATTAAGAATGCAAGTAAAAACACAGAACAGAAGAACTTTCTGAGGTGCCACCCTTAAACACAATCTTCAGTCTAATCACTGCTCATAAGAGCCTATTGGGATTTTTTTTTCTGATTGCATTCTGAAATGGGCCTTCAAAATACTTTTACAACTAATATTAAAAATCACTTTGAACACAAAAAATAAATACTCTAAGATATTCTTAAAATGAAAGAAATTGATTTTGATTCATGTAAATTAAGCTTCCTTACTATAGTAATTTATGAATCATGGAATTGGATTTATCTAACTGATGTTAATCTTGCTCCAGATAACTGTGAAGTTTCTCTTCTGACCCAATACATAATTAAAAATCAAAATAATAAGATTTATGTTCATTTGTTTATTCATTTTGTAAATCTATAGGCCATTTTGCTGGCAAAGTTTCGAGTAGAAAGATCCAAGAAATATTGATTTTCCTCTTCTTCATGACTATTTAATTGGTTAAAGTGTACCCCATTCACACGAGCCAGCAAGTGGATGCTGGTTACATTTTAATAAATGTACTCCTCACCCGATCAATACATCCCTGGGAAAAAAAGTGCTGCTCTATCATATGTTAATGGGAAGAAAATCTTTTTACTATAGTCAGTCATCATGACAAACAAGAATATGAAAAGTGTTAATGAAATGACCAGCTGTCTATAAAATGAAAGGCTCGCAAGACAGTGTCTTTTCTTCCTTTAACTCAATGAAACAAAATGGAAAATTACACTGGAGATTGTTGAACAGGAGGTAATGTTCACAGTTGGAAATCAAATGCCATAAAGAAAGACAGAACTGGACCTCCTATGCCTGTGATCCAGAGAACGGAATTCACTATAGCCATGCTGACATAGAAGATATTCAAATGTTCATAATGGAGCAATTCAGGCCCAGTCCCAAAGACGGATTTTAGAGTTCTGACTCCTATTTAGGTTTCAAACCTTGCATTGATTTAATTGATTTCAGGAAATCAATCTGAGGTTAGGGGAGTTCTAAGCAGAATCTGAGAACTTAAACATGTTGATAGATGTTACGCTTAGAACCATATTTTTTCCTTTATTATTTTTACTTCATTAATATTTCCAACGGAGGCAGTGAGACAAGCTGTGTAACTCACTATGAGTCTAACCTATATATATCGGATGTCATCTTGATTTCACAGATTTAAGGATTTTTAACACCACTAGAACCATTAAATAATCTAGTCTGATATTACAGGCTTCTGGTATTCATCAGTTGATCCTGTCGAGTTACATTTGCCTAATCAAATCTTCAGTAGCTGCAAGAAAAAAGATTTACATTTTTTAAAATTATTTTTAGTTACATATTTGCCATGTAAATTTTATAATCCTGTTTGATTACCAAATCAAGTGTGCTTGTAAGGCACCAAAACCTTACTATCTGATTTGATGTTGAAGATCAGATACCAAAAAAAAAAGTAATTACGTATCTCATAACTTGAAATGAGCTGGCCAGTTCGTGGAAGTTATTTTAACTGTTAACTAAGTGGCCTATACCCACTACATAATAACCAAGGAAAAAAGTATAAGCAAGTGAGGTAAAGAATCTACAGCAGCTGAGCATGGAAAAATCTCTATGAGGCAATAATAATCAGCAAAGAGGGAGGGCTTGAAACTTTATTTCTTTTCGAGGTTCAGCCACTTGTATCAGAGGTGGTTAGGTCACCATTTTAAAAGGGAGTTTTGGAAATAAATCCTTAAACATCAGGCACCTGAGTCAATCATTTAAAAATAGAGCCTGCTGCTTGATTTATTTGTTGTGGAACATTATTCAGGAGGTGGGAAAGATGTTTTTAATACCCTCTGTAATTTGATTTCTGAACTAGGTGCTCAAAAACTCTTTATTTTGTCTGTGCATTCTAGATCATGGCACTGAAGCCTACTCAACCGGGGACTCAGGTGGGAATGGGAAGAGAGCCATTCTGCGGCTTGTTGACAGTTGAAACTGCTATTTATGGGATTTTTTTTTTTTTATAAATACTGCCTGTATTGCTGAAATAATGTTTGCTACCTTTCAGAGCAATGGAGAAACCCCAATGTTGTTCTTCCTTCCCGCTGTTGTTCTTCTCCTCTCATGATTTTTTCATGTCTCATTTAACAGCAGCCTATAGTGTGTGATAGAGACTATGCAGAGCTACACCAGCACACACTCAACTAAATTCTAAATAAATTGGAGTACCTCTGCATAGTCTGAGTAATTTGGATTTCTTTCTTCCAAACCACAAGTTGTAAGACCATCTTCTTCCTTTAGAGTCACTTAGTCACTTTCATTTCAACATTAGTCTGTCAATAGTTAAAATGAGTCATCAGGCAAAGCCCTCCCCACCCCCCTCAAAAAAACCAGGCATATTGGGAGGATGGGACAGAATGGGGAAAATATGAGAACGGATTTGCTTTTAAGGTTCCAGGAAACTTCTTTCAAGTCTCTGTTGTAAATCACAGAAAATTTCCCAAATAAAATAGTTCTGAGGCCCTGGATTCCAGGTAATTGCAAAGGCAATAGCTACTTTTCTTTCCTTTTGCCTCCCCATCAAAAAAATTATCTTCAAGCATATGTTCTCAGAAAATGCTGTTCTATTTTTTTTTTTCCTTAAGCTTTGTCAGAATTGTCACTCCATCTCCAATAAAAACTCTTTATTCAAATACTATTATTCTGGTCTCAAACTGGACTGTATTTCCAAATCTCTTACATCTTACCAATATGAATATCTCCACATTTTTCACAAAACAATGTTTTTGCTTGAGAACACTAATTTGAAGTTTCCTGCTTTATTTTTCAAAACCACTGAGGGAAGAACTGACTCCTTGCTGTTTTTTGTACTTTCTTTCTGCTTTTCTTACAGAGATTTTCTTTTAGTCCTTCCACTTTTCATTTTTCTCACCACTAAGAGAAGTTTCTTCATCCTAGACACTACTTCTTTATCAGCATTTCTGGCTCATTTCAATTGTTTTGAAAATTCAGCAAGAAACAGATCTCATCTTAGTTCCTGTCTATTTCCTCTAGTAATGTATTTACTTTTTTATTTGAGTGAGAGAAAAATACTGAAATATATTTTATCAGTAACCTGAACGAGTAAATACCTAGTAAAGAAAATTATTGACCAGATAATTTTTTATTAGTGCAAATAATTTTGGCTATCTGAAAGGCTAGCATCTATCCACCCTAGATAGAACAGGAAATACCTTTAGGGGGCAATGAATTAGGGGTATCTGGAAGTGTCTCCTTCTAACTATAGGCTACAGGAAGCAACTAGTTTTGACTAAAACATCACTTTTTGAAAATAACATGAAGTGCAATGAAGTCTACCCTAAATGTAGTAAGAATGTTGACTGTTACTTTTTAGTAAATGTTGCCTTTATAGGAATGTATCCTTGTGTTTCTGTTAAAATGTTTTGTTTTGTTTGATTTTAAGTATAAAACCCCCACAAATCTGAAAAATCCTCACACAAGAAACCCATCCTGAACAAACAAACCGAAATCCCATGCAGTCAGGTTTGACTGGCTGATATAAGAGACTGCATGCAATGGCTGACTCTTTCTCCATGCTACTTACTTTGTTCCATTCTTTTATTACTTCTATGATCTTAACAGATGAATGCACCGATAGCTCATTTTGGTCCTAACTCAGATCTGCCTGTCTGGTTTACTGCCATCAATATTGCAGATACAGTATTGCATCTAGAACTTAAACTCAGTGAAGGCTTTAAACATTGCTAAGGTCTTGATCCAATTCTCACTGAAGAGACTCTGAATGTGAATCTTCCCTTTGATTTCAATAGGCTCATCAGGGCCTGACTGATTACGTACATCAGAGATTATTCACTAAATTCAGGTCTAAATTCATACTGTCTGTTGGTTTATAATTCATAGCAAAAGGACATGGATAAGAAGTGCTTATACTCATGAAAGTGCAAAAGAAAGACAAAAGGCTGTCTAAACAAGGACCCATTTGCAAAATATAATAAACCAGAATGCTTAAATGTTCTCCTGACTGAGGACTTTGGGAATTTGATTTGGAGGAGAAAAATCTGTGGGGGCCCGCAGGGAACGTAGTTTGCTGTGAGATGTTTCGGAAAGTATGTTTTGACTTCTGTAAGTCAGGAGCCTTATGCACTGTATTACGTTTTCTGAGACGAGAGCTGTGTAAAATAAGTTCTTCCTTAGTTATCTTATTATTGCTCTTTTTTTCCTCTTTCTCTCTCCTCGGCTTTTTTTTTTATTTATTTATTTTCTTTTTTCCCCCCTAACTGCTGCAACTTTTCAAGGAACTCCATGGTGACAGACTGCAGAATGTAAAACCACCTGAAAACCTCAAGAGTATCTGAAGCCTTAGTCTTTAGTGAGGCTTTAATCACAAGAGACATACGGGTGATTTTTTTTCCACCCCTGGCAAGTGAACACAATAGAAGAAGAAACCAAAAGATTCTAGCCTAAAGAGACGGTAATTAACGGAAACAGAAAAAAAGTGTCTTGGTATGTTGTCATAAATGTGGATCTTTTGGGAATTTGTCCTGCTATGTGAAGGAATTGATTGCTCATTTTATTTTTGGGAGCACCATGACTATTTTGCAAGGTGCTGCACATGGGTTGGGGCAATCCCAAGCACAAATACAGGCTGGGTGGAGAATGGATTGAGAACACCTCTGACTAGAAGGATGTGAGGGTGTGGGTGTGTAGACACTGAAAAGCTTTGGTAGAGAAATTTTTCAGCTTTCTGCAGCATTCTGTGAGAACTCTGTGGTTCTCATGAAAGCTATGAAAAACACTGCTACGGGTTTTTTAAACTGGGTCTTTATCTGTGCCCCTGGGATCTGTTTTTCAGAGTTGTTATCGTACACAGTGAAATAATATTTTAAAGTAGGTGTTGTGAGCTTTGGCCAATAGGACAGGGGGTGGCTGGTCCAAGAACCAATAACCTCCTATCATCTTTGGGAACAAAGTTATATAAATCAAATTATAATTAATTAAATGACCACTTTCTTCCTGAACTTGGATTGTGTCGTTACTCGCCGTTCTCGGTACCTCACAGTGACACTGGTGGATGAAAAGCTGAGCATGTGCCAGCACTGTGTGTGTTCAGCCCAGAA
Source organism: Struthidea cinerea (assembly GCA_013397865.1). Lineage (NCBI taxonomy): Eukaryota > Metazoa > Chordata > Aves > Passeriformes > Corcoracidae > Struthidea > Struthidea cinerea. Next base: position 1,082,058 of record VZTI01001575.1, on the reverse strand, counting down.
ACCAACTGAGTTCCGGGCTGCATCCAGAGAAGAGTGGGCTGCGGGTGGAGAGAGAGGATTCTGCCCCTTTTCTCTGCTCTTGTGAGACTCACCTGGAGAACCAAGAACAGTTCTAGGGACCACAGCATGAGAAGGACCTGGACATTCTGGAGTGAGCCCAGAGGAGGAACAGAAAGATGATCCAAGAGCTGGAGATCCTTTGCTGCAGAGACAGGTTGAGACCAGGGGTTGTTCAGCCTGGAGGACAGGAGGGTCTGGGGAGATCTTGGAGCACTTTCCAGTGCCTAAACAGGCTACAAGAGAGAGACTTTTGACAGGGTTGTGGAGTGATAGAACAAGGGGTAATGGCTTCAAAGCGAAAGAAGTTAGGTTTAGATGAAGCATTGCAAAGAATTTCTTGTCTGTGAGGGCAATGAGACACCGGAACAGGTTGCTAAATTATGATAGGCCATGAAGTCAGAGAAAGTTTGAAACAAACACATTAAAAACATAATGAAGATATAAAAGGTAAAATTAGAAACTGACACTATACATGACAAAATCAAACTCCTACATTTTTCCCATGATATTTTATTTTTTTGCAAAGACAAGCCAACAAACTGCATATTATTTTGTGCAGGGAAAAGGAGAAATGCTAAAGTGTAAAAACATATTCTGTTTGAATTTATTTTATTCAAGGTACTTTTCAGGGGAAAAATATAGACAGAAATTTTTAATACTAATTCATTTTTGAAAAACTTGTAGTATGAACCTCAGAGAGTGAGGTTTCTCTATTAAGCTACCTCCACTATAGAAAAGAAGAGCTTGAGGTTCTGCATCAAGAAAAAAACTTTGAATAAGTACAGGGTGAACTGAAGAAGCTGTAACAGAAGACAGATCTAATTGTAAGAGAAAAAGAAAATGATGTCTGTGTGTTTAAGATAAAGATCACCTGGGATTTCTTGTGGGGAATTCAGCATCAATGTCCTTTTTTTCTGATGTAAGCAACACTGCTTTAAAGAAAACCACAGCATTTTCTCTTTTTCTTTTTCTTTTTCTTTTTTTCTTTTTCTTTTTCTTTTTCTTTTTCTTTTTCTTTTTCTTTTTCTTTTTCTTTTTTTCTGTTTTGTTTCTTGTGTTTTTAGAAGAAGACATTCTCCAGAGCACCAAAATTAGGTATATTACAGGCAAAATGTGGGAAATACAGCTTCTTGATCTTATAGTCTTTTGTATTTTCTGAGTTAGTTACTCTGAGGATTCTTTTTCCACAAGTCAGTAGTGAAATTAATCCATTCTAATATCAGCAGCTGGGTAGTAGACTGACAAAACTTAGTTAGGCTCCCTGTAAAAGGTGATTTTTCCGAACAATTCAAGACACCCATCACAGAATCCATGACTTGCCCTCTGGATGGGTCTTTTCCTGCTCACTGAGGTAGGAGGGCCGTGGCTAAGTCACACTTACTGGGTGATGCAGTGCTTATTGAAATGGTGAGTGGCACCGGCGCAGGCGTATGAGGTGCATTGGATGAGTCAGCTGGGCCCGAAGGTCAGTCAGCAATCTCCTTCCGTGGGCATTTCAGTGTGATTTTCCATAGACTTGTCAAGATATTACACTGCCACTTAAAAAAAAAAAGAATCAAACAGACATTTCTCTCCAGAATATGCTCATCTCTAGGGAGCCAAGCAAATTTAAAGAGATCAAGTTTATTCTTTCTCAAAAAAAAAAAAAAAAAAAAAAAAAAAAAAAAAAGGTTTTTTTGATAAAAAAAAAAAAAAAAAAAAAAAAAAAAAAAAAGAAGAAAAAAAAAGAAAGTAAAAATAGCCTGAGTTTTGAGGTTTTGGGGGTTTTCATTTTTTTGGTTTTTTAGTGTGTCTGCGTTTTTTTGTTTGGTTGTGTTTTTTGTTTTTGTTTATGTCTTTTTATTGGTTGGTTGGTTGGTTGGTAGGTTGGCTGGTTTGTGGGTTTTGGTGGTTTTTGGAAGTGTGGATTTTGAGATTGCTTCTTTGAGCTGTCATTTTTTGGTTGGCTCTGTTTTGTCTTCTTAATCGAGCAACAAAATGTCCATGTAAATACATGATTTTTCAGTAGCAAACAAGAAAAAAGCAAGTCCACTTTTTTTTCTTCCCTTAGTAGAAAAAAAAGTAAATGACAGAAACCGAGTTTCAACAAATACCAGAAATTCTATAAGATAATGACAGAAGTGATGATTTTGTTTCCATTTCATTTTCTTTGAAAGTACGTCATCATATGTAAAAGATTCTAATCTAATTAGACTGAGTTGATAACATGCTGCAGGTGGATTGCTCAAAGAGATGTAGAGAATATTATTAGCTTGATAAACAGTCAAGATCATGGAAGAAATTATCTGTTCTGTAGTTGGAGTATTGCACCGGTGTGTCCCGTTGTTTATATGTCAGCTGATAGTGTATCAAACCTGTCCTTCAGCCTTTGTGCATCTTGTAATAAGTATTTTATCTGAACGAATATTTATCCTGTAGTATAAATAAATTCATCTGTATAAATAAGTTAAATCCTATTTTTGAAAGATGCATTTATTTACATCTGTTCTTTTCCAGCACATCACTTGGAAGTATTTCATTTGATTTGAGAAGGAGAGAGTAGACTAACTGCAAAAAACAGAATTAACACACAGTAACATTCTCATAAAAAGCTATCTTTTTTCGCAAATACTTGTGCATTTGTGGGAGTGCTCTGTGCAGCCAGGAAATGTCATTGCAGATGAATTTTAAATAAAGTGTTCATATTTCTTTGGGGACTTTCAGATCAGAAAAGGAAATGGAATATTTACAATTTGGTGCATAATTCATTTTCTGTGGGTAACTACCAGTTTTATTTCCACCCCTAGCCTGAATGCATTGAAACCTTGTTAAAAAATAAAAATCATAAATATTCAGCTATAAACATGAAGGCTAGGAGGTAGTCGTAGTAATAATAGTAACAATTCTAATTACCTTAATTATTTTTTCTACTTAGACATCCATATAAAAGGAAGGAATAGAAATCCCTGACAAAAGTCTTATATTATTCTTTGAGGAAGGAATAAGTTCAAGCAAAACGTTGTCACTTTGACATTGCTCAAGTGTACATTTTGTATAACTCTAGATTGTATGCCTCTTATCCTAGCACCAATTTTACCTTGTCCTGGTACCACTGACCTCAATAGTGCTGTCTCAAATTTACATCTGTGCAACTGAGTCATCATTTGGCCCAGCAACTGCCATTCCACCATGGCATTCTTTGCACTGAATAGAAACAGTTCTTTTAGTGAATTATAGGTAGAAAACTCAGTAAGCAGAGCCCTAATTTCTGGACTCTATGTCACCTCAGCAATGATAATGCACTAATAATTAAGTACTCTGATGTTTATATAGTTCTTTAAGATGAAAGGTGAAGGGTGTGGTCGATGTGCAAAATACTGGCATATTTTGTTTTCTGCTTTTGGGGAGAAAAGTCTGGCAAAGGTCGTCGCATCTCACTGCTAACCTGATATGCAGCAGACAAAAAGTTTCAGTCTGATTTCATGCCTATCTTAGCCCCTGTATCACTCTGCATTTATGGAATATTTCAAAATTGCATTCATTTCTATCCCAGTCAGATCTCAGAGAGGGCTTTGCACTTGATAACAGAATGAGACTGCCAAGTTCCTCATAAAAGAGGAAATGGCTGGAGTGAATTTAACCCATTTTGAGCAAATTGCATTGGCTGACAGTCAAATATCATATTGATTTTAGCATTGCTCACTTTATAATTTGCTACATGGTCCTAAGTCCAGCATATCTTATTGACCTCCTCAAACCCCTGCATTACAGCCAGCTTCAGGTTTGCTGAGATATAGTTCCAACTTGTTTTAATGATGGAATACACACTGCCCCCTGCTGAAAGGCCATCAAAAAGCCTTTCTGTTCTTTTTTTCCGCTCCAAACTTTCTTTCTTCAGACTCTCTTGTCCCAAGTATTGGACGCATGAATTGTTTTGGCCTAAGCTTTGGTGATGCAGATGGCTCATGACCCATTTTAGGACAGTGAAATGTTATATCAACTAAGTTTCTGGCCTCTCAAAAACCGTCTCAAGTACTTCTGTCTTTGTCTCCAATGGCAAACAAATCTTGTACCTGGAGTTTAGATTCACTGAATGATCATGCTGTTAGCAGAAGCTAAAAGATTCTTTCAGGTAATGGCTGTCTTTTGGAACAGTCTATCAAAGTGCATTTGGACATATTCATCTTGTCGAATTACAGAAGTCTAAATTAGCTGTGCAGTCTACCAAATATGCTCCTACTTAAACCTGTAGAGGTAAATCAAGGCTCCAGAAGGCAATTTGTCCCTTCTCACAAGCTTGGCTTAGAATAAGACAATTCCCTGCCTGTATCTCCCTCATTTACTGATTTCTTCAAGTTATGGGGATGAACTTAAAACAAATTATTCTTTACTTTAAAACTCTCAAATACTCAAATAGAAAACATTCTGTCTTTAAAATTAAACTGTAGAGCTGCTTGGGGTTCTTTGTTATTATTTTTCTTGATCTGATATTCCTGGGGGTTGTATCTCTTCAAAAGCTACTCTCATATTTTGAATTTGTAAAATTGGATATGGAGATGTAAAAATTCAGCATGCCTTTTTGATTTTATTTAAAAACAAAACAAAAGAAAATCCATCTCCCAAACTGGAAACCACAGTCTTTTCTGGAAAAGTTCACCTGTTCTGACTGCAGCTCCTTTCCTTCTTCCCTTCTCCCAGGGGACAGGATACAAGTTTAGCACAGAGTGCTTTAGTCTTCCATCCTGTGATCAGAAACTCCTCTCCTTTGGACTGCTTCCTTGGCCTTTTTTAAGCACGCTGTACAGAACATCCCTTTGCATTACTAGGAGAACCGTTGGGTTAACCTTTCAGGCCTTTTTTAGTGCTAATTTCTTGTCTTCCACTTTGTTAAGTCACCTGGAGGCCGATGGGAACTGCTAACCTGGAGCACTAGCTAATATTAATCAATGAATGTGATCGAAGCTGAGGAAGATGCTGAGGTTTCTCCATATAATCTGTTGCATGCCTTCACTAATCAGATGTCTGTGTCATTTGGCACATTTCTCTTGGACAGAGATTTTTTGGGTGACATGTTATCATATTAATGGTTAAATACGGAACTGTATCCCACACATCTAGCTAAATTTGCTTACCTTATACAACTTCTCAGAGGAAAAGACCGGTGGATAATTCCAGGTATTAATTACAGAGCCCATCTTCTGTTGGGGCACATAGTTCTGAAAAGGATGCTGCTACTTCCTGCCAGTCATCTCTTTATCCCTAAGCCCTTGCCATTAGTTTAACTATAATAACCATTTCTATTCACAGAAATCAGTACAGGCTGCTCAAGAGAGTTATTTCTGATATATAGAAAGGTCTTGTCTCCTAGGCTCACCTGTGTTTTGCCTCGGATAATTTTATGGTACCAGTTTTGTCAGAATTTAACTTTTTTCTTTTTCTTTCCCTTCCTTTATGTTTACAAGGTGCTTACTTTAGGTGGAAACTCGCCTTTTGATCTCTGTTCAAACAGCACAAGGAAATTCTGGTACACAGGAGCTGTTCTTACGTATTGCCACAACTGCATCTGAGAAGGCAACATGGCCACATTAACTTAAATCAGAGAAATTATTATCTTAGGCTCCCCCTACTATCTGTGCCAAGAGATGAATCTTAGAATCACAGAATCACAAAATGTTTGGGTTGGAAGGGATCTTGGGGACCATCTCTTTCCAACATCCTCCCACCAGACCAGTTTACTCAGCATCCCTTCCAACATGTACCCAACTTGTTTAATAAACATAGAATAAGGGGGAGGACAGTGCAGAATATTTTAAGTTAAAGTTGCAATGGACAGAAATTTAATCCTGAACAATAACAGTAATAAGAAAAGTTATGATCCACCTTATGTCCAACGCTTGGATGGTTTTTAGAAGATGAATTGTCTTAATAGTAGCCAGACTGGGAAAATCAGCCTTATTCTTGACAGAAGTAAAATAAGGTTAAATAGATAAAAATCAAACTTTTTTTCAGTATTTGCAATGGGGAAAATACTTAGTTTCATGTCTTCTTCGGTAGAATTCAAAGTCTCATATCTAAATGCTAAATTTCTAGAGAGACTTTAGCACTTATTAGGGATTTCTGTAATCAGGCAAAGTTCTCTGGTTTTTTTTCTTTTTTGGAGGAGGTTTTGGGTTTGGGTTTGGGTTTGGGTTTGATTGGTTGGCTGTTTGGGGGTGTTTTAGGGCAAGATCTGACTGCAAGTCACTGACTTCAATTATTCATAAAAAGTATATTTTTTTTAGTATTTATTTGAGGGGCTATAATTTTTTTGGTTGAGTCAGATAGGAATTTCGAGGAAAAATAGAATCAGAGAAACCAAATCATACCATGATTTTGTTTTGGGGCTTCAAACACTTTCTGTGTGTTTTTGAGAATTGTCTTTTTATTTTTTTTTTCCCCAAATAAAAAGCTTTGCAATTAAAACACATCAATAAACTATATTTTCAACACTTTTATGCTAACACACAGTTTGAATTAGTGTTGCAGTACTTTGACAACCAGAAAAACAAATTTCTTAGCAATTAAATCACAATTACTAGCTATTCTAAAGATATTTTTAAATGAGCACACTCTCCCACCTAAATCCTAACAAAACAATTCTGTTTAGAAAATCTGCAATGCTAACTCTTGATTTATCAGGGCCTTCAAGTAGTTTGTTTTTTTTTTTTTTTTTCCAGAAGCCTAAAACTTATGTTTAACTCCTTGCCTGAACCAGGGCCTGAATCATGGCTCACACCTATTCTTTCCCTACCTGCATCAGCAGGGAAACATCAACCATATTTCTACTTACAATTCTTCGTGACACCATCAACACATGAACAAGATCTCTGCAGCTATTTCTTTTTCCCCTCGCCTGCAAATAGTTTTCATCTAAAAGGCAGAATCAAATAACTATCCGAAATAATGCAGATATTTGTTTATCTTACCCTGAGAAGAAATAAAACACACCTTTATACACTCTGGGAGACACACACAGATGTGCTTAAGGGATGAAGCACTGCCTTCATTGCAAATGACAAAGAAACCAAATGGATTGCTAAAAGCAATATAGCTTCTTCCCGCTCCACCAGGGAAAATGGCTGCAGCTCCTGCACCTTAACTGTCGAGAAAAAACTTTATTATGCTTTCTCTCTCTCTTGCTCTTCCCTCTCCTCTCTCCCTCCCGTTTCTTTCTCAGTGTATCAGTTCGTCACATAGCAAGCACGACTTCTCAATATATCTCTTTCAGATTTCATTGACCTATGACCTGCAATGTCCCAATTTGCTTCAAGTACCTTTATTTATGCCATTCCCAGGACCTATACATTTTGATCTGAGAAACAGCATTCTCTCCTCAGTGCCTATGGAGCACACTTTGCAGGTACCATCAGTTCAGAAAAAGCAGTCACCCAATATATGAGATTGTGACAAGGTATAATGTAATGGTAGTTATGTGAACCTCCAATAAACTAGTGGTACTTCACAGATTACTTGGAGAGAAAGTCTTTTAGCGTGCTTGAAGAAGTATGAAATGAATTTCATTTCCTTCTCATTTGCCTTGCTTTTGAAAGGTTTCATGCAAGATATGTGACCAACTATTATAGTACTAATCCATCCATGACAGAGCTCAATTTTCCCTGAGAATTTACTTCTGAATGGGCTGCAGAAAAACTTGAAAGCTGAAAATTAAAGTACACTGAACAGAGCAACCACTGAGCTGTGGGCAGCTGTCTGTCAAGAAAACCAGTTGGAACAAAAATGTAAATTAGATTTTATTTTTATTTATGTTTTTAAAGCAATCTGCAGAGGTAAAGTTTTACAGCCTTGTGTATAAACAAGAGCAATGAGATGGAAGTGATGACAAGCTGCTGTTGTTGTGAGTTATTCTCATTAAAGTAAATATAAAAAAAAGGAACCACGGGTTACTGACAGTTTTAAAACAGAGCACTGTACTGTATTTAGTGACCCATTATGAGCAGAAACCCTGGGGTAATTCAGGCACTCATTTTAATTTTTTTTTTCCCTTCCTGTCACTAAACCAGATAACTTCAGTAGGTTATAGCCACAATTCTTGAATAGTGTCCTGAGAGTGGCTAAAATGGATTTTCAAATGCGTAGCACAATTGAAGATAATGCTATATAAATAGAGTGCTCAAGTGAGTGGAGTAAGCTGGTTACGGACGTGACACAGACAAGGCTGTGATGGTGCAGTGACGTGGCACTCACCTACCTCGTGATGGAGACAGATGCATCACGCTGAGCAGAGCAGGGGCCTTCCCACTGCTACTCCATGCCAGGGGAACAGGGGAGCAAAGGGACATGAGTGGGATGTCTGTCAGGGAAGGGGCCCATTCTACACCAGGGAAAACTGCCCACAACAGGATCTTAAATGTGAGAGCTGTAGTTGATGCCAAAAACTTCTAAAACCCTGGGAGCAAAACAAATGGGAGCCCAGCTTCATATGCCTGCTTGCCATTTGCACAATTTATAGTGGTATGGCCATCTGAAACTCAGGGTGGGATTTTCTTATTTCTGACTGTGTGTGCTGGAATAAAAATATTTCTATCTGGGATAGTCACCATTGCTGGGGAAAGGGGAAAAACCCGACCCTTTAAGAGCATATTTCATTTGACCCATCTTACATACAGGCCTGAGATGAATATTATCCCAAAAGTTGCCACCTTTTCTCCACTTTATGTGAAGGATTTTGGGTGAGTAGCTCTGTTGGAAATGTCTACGTGTAGGCAGACATTCTCACCCTGACGTGTTTCCTTACATTAACAATATAACAATTCTCACTCTGCAACTCCCTGTACATAAGGACTAATTTCTCCAGAAATATTGACAAATTTAATCTTGGCCTAAAAAGCTCTCTAGTTCGACTGTGAAAAGAACTATTTTTGTGGCACATATGATTATATTCTACCTCTGCCCTGCAGCAAAGCTGCAAACATTTGTGAATTTGCCTGAGGCAAAAAGTTATATGTTGTCTTCAACATCTGATAATCATTGCCCTGGAGAACGAAAGGTGAAATGGGAGGATATTTGGTGAAACCAGAAAAACATGAGATTCCCTCTCCCTGAACAGAATTGCATGTAATAGGACAGATCAGTAGAGATGCAGAAATTTATGCCATTTGAGAACATGACCCAAAGCCCATTTTTATAAATACTGGCTCTTTTTTTTCCAGCAAATGTTAAAGCTAGTGTAAGCTAGAAGAGAAAAAAAAAGTCCATTCCCCTGCCACTGTGTGACACTGAAGAAATATTCCTGAAAATATTTTTCAGTGTTTTGACAAGCACATGTTCTTGATCCCTACAGAAAATTTTGAAGGCGTTGGCCCCAGGGAAGCTCATGGCATCTATGAAATTCTATCTGTCAAACTGGCCAACAATGCTAGAACTTCATTAGAGTGAGTGGAATTTTTTTGAAGGTGGTATTTGATGGGTATTGGGCATATAAAACTATTTCACACTTAAGTTGGAATAGTTCTTGTCAGTTCCATGATCGATCCCAAAATATTTAGAAGGATTCATGACAACACTTATATCCCACTCAAGTCACTCACATGGTGTCCAGTACACAGTTACACTTTTCTTTATTAAATTCTAGATATTTTTCTGTATCTAATTTCATCCCATTGCGGTTTCACCAATATGCATATTGGCATTATTTAATATCTTGCTTTTTTTTTCATTACAACAGAAAAGGGAAAAATCAAAAGGCTTGCAATTAAAGAGCTGTAAGCGTTTGTCACAGAGATTTTCCCTCCTTTGCAAATTAAGTGTTTTCACAAAGATACCGTTCATTTGTATTTAGAAAACTTAAGTTGCCATGAAATGTCTCAGTATTTTATTGGAAAGACCAGGTGTCAAAAATCTCACTTGCAAGAGTCAGAGGTCCTGGAAAAGACATTCTGTATCTTCTTACTTGTAGATAGATTGCATCCCTGGCAGAAAATATTTGCTTCGTTATATGGTAAAGAATGATTTAAAGGAAGCATAGCTTGCCTGAATAAGATCATCCCTGTCTCAAAATCTTTAATCTCCTTGCAGGGAGGAGACATCCCAGTCCTTTCCCTTTTAGGATGCTTTACATTTAATGCCAGTGTTGCAGGATCTCAGCTATGAGCGCCTCTCAGTTGTGAGCGTTTTGCTGAAAGGGAGGAGAACTTTCCAGGGTTTCAGGAGCAAACATTTCAGGTTTGGGAGCTGCCGTGCTGGAACTGTGTTGGGTCATCCAGCCCAGTGTCCTGCCTTCACCAGTGGCTGGTGCCTGGGACTCCGAGTGTGGCGCAACACCCCCTGCTCTGGGAGGGGTTTCTCTACAGGAAAAATGCTTCTGACTTCCCAAAGTCTCTACTGGCAGTCTCCAGAATGGAAAATTTGAATATTTCCCCCTCTTTTCTATTAATAATGCAGATTGTGAAATTTCATCCAGCAATTTTTTCTATTGGTGTTTTTGAGTACCTGAAGACAGAGAAACAGAAAAGAAAGGAGCTCTCTTCAAAAATAACAAATATGGTTATTTTGTCTCATATTTATTACATTAAAATAAAACAACACAATTTTATATATTTTGATCTCTTTCTTTGCTGAAATGCATTCAATGAGGAAAGAAAAATTAAAAGTTTAGAAATATACTCCAGGGGGAAAAAAACCTCCAAAAACCATCTAGCAACTGTAATGTGATTTTTGTTTGACATTATACTAGCGGATACATATTTTGGTATGATTGGAGATTGGGATAGAAAATAATGACACACAGACCAGAGGTATGTAGCTTGCTGAGACATTTCAAGAAAAAAAAAAAAAAGTAGTTATATTCACTTGGGCATGTGAATGTCTTTTAAAATTTAGTTCTTTAATCTCTTTATGTATCATTTCTTTGTGTCCTGTAAAATTATAACATAGTCTCTCTTGGCTTTGCATTGTAACAGAATTATTTCTGTGTTTAAGCAGCAGTTAGAACATGAAACTCTGGATTTAAGACTTGAGCTGCTACTGTGATGAAAATGATTTGTAAGTAAATCCAGGTGAGAATCTGCTATAGTCATTTTCTGTCTCTTTACCTTTGATTCAGCTGGAGAAGCAGGATTATTTATCTTCCAGCAGAAATTTTGGAAATTTTTTTCTGCAATATCTTTTTATACTTTTTCTCATACATCAAAGCCATGACCAAGATATTTGAGCTAATCAGAACAATTCCTTGAGGTCTTCCAATTCTAGACATATTGTAAAAAGGAGTTATTTAACTTTCAGGTTTGGTTTTATTTCTTTTTTTTTCAGAAGCATCATGCAAGTGGCTAAGTTTCCTAACATGGAAAACCAGATATTTAGAAAAACATAATTTCTATTGTTTTATTGTATTTCCTACCTACTCTTAACTTTGAATCCCATATTTGCTCTGTGTCTAGAAATCTATTGGTAATCATCCACTGAAATGAGGTTAAAAAGAGAAAGAAAAACATACAAATAAATACGACAGAAGCAGGGAAGCAGAAAGAGGGAGAAGACTACAAAACAGCAATGTAAAAATCAGCAACAAAGAGAAAGGACCACAGGAAATAGGCAGCTCATAGGAACTCATGCTGGGGCTTTTGTTACAGAAGGAAGAGCCTGAAAAACAAACAGAACCATAAAGTTTGTGCTCAGTATGTGCCTTTAAGCCATTGGCATTAATTAAGATTCTATGGCTTACAAACAATTATGACATAATTAAAGTGAGATTCTTTCTACAGTAAAACAATAAGAAATGACTTTTAGAAACCGTGGGAACTATTAAAACAGCACATCAGTACCAAAATGAGCAATATTTACTAGTATTAGCACTATTAAAATGCCTTTTGAAGACAAACTTAGGCAATTATTACTCAGAAAAACTCACAGTTCGAGATATAGAACAGTGATAATTAAATCCCTTTCTCTATATTTCTCTAGTTTTGGTGTTTGACAGAATGGAGTCTTTAAGAGAATCTATTTTAATGGTCTTGAATTAGCAAGATTTTCAAACAGAGAGAGTGCACTTAGCAGGAGGTTGATATCTACTGAAAGCTTCATTATTGATATTATTATATAGTTTAGGGAGCTGTTTTAAGGGCCCATCCTACAGAGGCATATACCCACCATGTCAAAGTACTGCAATGTCTTGCAAAGTTTCAGCGACTGGGTATTGTGTATTTAGACTCAGGTCCCACCTATTGCAGGAATTTTGGAGCACAATATGAATTCCTCTTATGTTTATGTGATTAAGATTATGGGGAGAAATATATTGCCTCCACCTTTAAATAAAATCTTATTTTGCTTGACATCATAGGTGTCAAAAAACAAAACAAGCAAACTGCTGCAATCTGGGCAAGATAAAATTTTGGGAAAGGAAAAGGACCCAAGAAAAGGAACAATAAATTAAAAAATATTTCTTGGTCTTATCCTTTTCCTTGTCCATTACACCATAACGTTCAGCTTTAGAATATAGTCGAATTAGGAGAGAGAAAATAATTTTCTTCATCCTCACATAAAAAATACAGGAATCTTTTAGAAGAGCTTGGAAAGGCAACAGAGTGATTCTTGTCTGTGATTGACAGTGGATGAGCTTCTCTATTGCACATATTATTACAGGGGATTTGACACCTGGTGTCGTGGCATGGTCTCTTTACAATAAAATTCAGTCCTTGATGCTGTTTATTCATTCTCCATCAATTTAATTAAAGAGATGCGCAATAACGTTTAAGCAGGGGGATGCAAATTTGGGTTATATGGAAGAGAAAAAGGTCAAAGTTTTGTATGAATAGTAATATTTTTATTATATTTAGGCATAAATGGGAATGGAAAATGTAGATAGGAATAATTATAATAATTAAAATAAAAAACGTGCTTCTGAAGTTAAAGTTGATGGATTTCTTCTAGCAAAATATATGTGTGATTTAAGGAAAATAATAATAAAAAATTGTTCACAGACAAGTCTTGGGTAACTGATTTGAATTTTCCTGTTTTTCTGAACAAAGATGAAATGACTAATTTTGTATCAGTTCAATGTCAGAGACCTCAGGTGCCCTAGAAGCAGCTGTTGTAAAGTTCTTATAATCTTGGTTTGGATGAGCTGGCATCTTCTGCTGAATTTTATATCCCATTCTGATCCTGTAGTCCCATTCACAGAAGATTTACACCAGATACAGATCTGAGCCATTGTGACACAATACATCCAATCTTAAAATTTCATCAGCAATTACGTTAACTCAGGTGAGTTCTGATAAATTTTGAATTTGATATGTTGCGAAGTATTTTACTAGTTTGACACTTGCTTCAACCTAGGAACAGATATTACTACAGTGGACAAAAAATGAGATTCACAGTCTTTTATGCGCTGCACTGTTCAAGAATGATGTCTTTGTCATGAGAACCCCACTCTGCTCAAATTAGAAGAGTACAAGATGATCCCATTATGCCATAAGAATTTTGAACTCTAAATTTGAGGCAGTGTTGTCCAGCAGAAACAACTGTCTGAAGCCCACTGAATTTAATCAAAAAGTCCTACTTCATCAGAAAAGGCAAGATCTGCTGTGCATAACTTCATATGAGGGGACTGCCCCAATCACTGCAACCCTTTCACTGCAACCCAGCAAGGCCAAGACAAGCTCTCTCTGAAATTCGTGGCTAGATAACCCCAATATTAATAAGAATCATCCTATTTGATGGGAGTTAACTCAAGCGCTTGTTGACCTAGCTGGAGTCCTGTGCTTTGATCCTCCAGCCAATAATACAATACATTGGCATTATTTTCTCAGGTCAGCCCAGACCTTCTTCAGAGACCATAGCTTTCCAAGAGCTACTCCAGCACAAGAAATGATGTGTTTGTCCTTTACAGAACCAGAAATTTTTGTTTCAGCTCTGTTCTAGTAGAAGGTGCCTGTGTCCATGGCTGGGGTTTGGAATGAGGTAGTCTTTAAGGTCCTGTTCAACTCAAACCATTTTATGATTCTGAGATTGCATGTCTGTGAAACATGAAATGCCCTTACTCCACCAAATAACGTGAATATACTAACTTTTCTTATTTACCACTAGGTCTCACTTATTAATTGTAACTCCTTCTAAGTGGCAGTATTAATATGGAAAAAGTAAGGGACCTAGTTTTCTAGTATTTTTATAATTAGGACATTTATAAAGTCAACAAAAATACTGTTCCTTATATAAAAATAGGTCTAAACACTAGTAGTTGCCCCAATATCTTATCAGGGAACTAAAAAATGTACTCTTCTTAGCTGATTTTTTTTTTTTTTCCACCTGGCTAAGGAACAAAGTCCAGTAACTTTCTGCAGGTGGCTGGATAATTTCCCAGGTAGAGTCCTTTCTTATTTTAGGAAGGGAAAGAAAAACATCTTGCAGATAGCTCTTTAAAAAGTAGGATATTTCTGAAAAAAACCCCACATTGTAGTGAAGACCATCATCTTAACTGGTGATAGTACATAGTGTCTGTATCTAAAATATGTTAATCTGCAAAATCAGACACTGGGCTATTTCTAAGGCTATGGTTATTTTTAGTAGATTAAACATAGAGCCTTCCCTGAAATAAAGGCTTGCATTAATGGGCTACCATTAATTAAGTATATCATAAATATAAGTCTAAGGAACACATATACTTAAATTTATTAAAGTTAAGGTTTGCTCCCTCCTCTTTCTTCACAGCAAGACTATTCAGTCTTTCCACCTTACGCAGGGAGATCTTTTCAAGGATTATCTTAAAATGTATTTAATCACAAAAGAAATCACATGATCTCAGAGGAAAGTTGGTCTTGTACATAGAGTAGGAATTCATGGCCATAAACAAGATTGAGGTGATTCCAATGTAATAAAAAAATCACAAACAAACCAACCAAAAACCTTCAGCCTTTCCTTTTTTTTGTGTACTAGCACCTCTAACTAATGGCAATCTCCAACAGCATAGGAACCAGGACTTTGACACTAACAGTATTATGCAAAAAAAGAGTCACATCTAGGTACAGATTTTCCCCTTTTATTTCTTTGCTCATATTTTCTATTTGATCTCCACTTGCCAAGATGATGACTCCTCAAGTCATTACAAGTGTCCATTCAGTCCCACAAAGTAAAAGTGAAAATAAACATGTTGAAATTCTTCCCATAATTCTTCCTTTATTTGGTGACTAGAAAATAATTTTCCAGGGAATTTCTGCCCTTGGCTTCTGAACTTCATTCAGTACCTGGCTCATCATTCTTGTAAAGGAGTATATTAGCACATACAGAACAGGAGTACATTAGCAATCATAATTTCTTTCAGGTACTAAAGGTAGTTCATTTTGTTGGTGCAAAAAGCCTCAGGTGTTAAGTAGGTAGCATAAGAGCTGGAAAAAGAACCCATAAATAATTTTAAAAAAATAATTAGGCATAGCTACATGGAGGTTTAGCAGTGATTTCCATAAATGGACACCCTGCATATTGGGTTAGCTGATGTGACTTTTTTTTCCTGTGTTAAACCATAAAACCTCAGATTCAACCATTTTCACAGCTAATGTTTTGCATATCCTGTAATATAATGTATTTTTTTTAAATCACTACAGATGGGGAAATGCAATGGCTCATGAAATTGGTGAGGGAATATAAGGTCTTTGGATCAAATCTGCTCTTACACAAGTATGGGTTTGTAGCTATAAGACTGAAAACTCCAATCCTCTGGAACAAGGCAAACCTTAAACCTTGCTAGAAGGTCAGTGGAAAAAAAAATGAAAGACTAAATACATTTTCTGTCTATCCTCTCTGCTCTGGTGAGCAGCAGAGCCTCAGCTCTGCTTCCAGCACAAACTGAAGCTTGGTGAGAAGTCTCTTTGGATGGTCTGAAAAAGATGAGATGCAGCACTAAGAGGAGTTGTTTGAACGTGGTCAAATTCCTTCTTCTTTGTCCACTTACAGTGGGATTAAGGTCAGGGCAAATAGGCAGATACAGGTCACTTTGGCACGGCTGGTATGCACAGCATTAAACTTTAGGCTGAGCTGAATTAGATTGATAGGAGTCTGTTATAAGCGCTAGGGTGTTGTCTAGCAAGCTGCAGCTTTCCCTGGGAGCTCAGCCGAGGCTTTTAGGACAGGGCAGAATTTCTCTGCCCTTCCACAGTCCATTTCGGACAGCTCAGCACTTTGCTCTGGCCAGCTGACAGCCTTACACACACAGCGATGGTGAAGGAGGTGAGAAGGGTCTCTCCATGGGGGTATTAGAAGATGTTTGATCGTTGCATCTGGTCCATGCAGCCCCCCGAGGTAGGAAGAGAGAGAGACCTCGTGGCCAGGGGACAGGGCCTTTTTCCCCAGGGCTCAGGGGGGTACAAGGGCGGGGTTGGGTACAGGAACCAACAGGGAGAGCCCAAGGGAGAGGCCAGGACTAGGGACGGAGGGAAAGGTGAGGGAACAATGTAAACTGAACCCCAGAGGAGTCAGACTCAATGTTCATTGTGAGTCCCTTCCAACTCAGGACATACCATGATTCCATAATTACCTTAATCTTGCCTGCAAAGGATCACAAATACTGCAAGCCAGGATCTACCTCAAACACAGGAACCAGATTTTCTTAGTGCTGGTCTGTATCTGTATGCAATTGGGTTTTCTGTCAAGAGAGGGAAAAGCTTTGGTTGGTTTCAAGGGAAAGAGGTGACAGTGGACACCATGTATATTTTCCAAAACGTGTAACAGACTGCATTTCATCTGGTATCTTTATTTTTTTACTTTTTTTTTTTTATCCTGAGAGCTAACAGAGCTTCTTGCCTGCAAGAGTCCCTTCATTACCAGAATTAAAGCTATGTATAAAGGCCAAATATTAATTGTGATCACTATTTTGCTTTATCAAATATAATACTGTTTTTTTAAAGCATTTCTAGAAATTAGTGAAGCTAATTAAATAACTTAATAGTGTCTACTGGGTGATCTTTATGAAATCCTTTTCACAGTCCTTTGGCTTGCAGACATACGTTCAAAAAATACATGCAGCTGTAATTAAATATAATTGGAGTCCTGTAACACCATGGGCCTGACTGAGTCCCTTTGAAGCCAAAGGGAGTCAGGATAACACCAAAGTCAGGGATTGTGTTGTAGATCAGCAGAAAAGTCAGTCTGCAAGCCTCCCCATGAACTGGTTTGCAAGGATTCCATTCCCCATGTCTGGAAACCTCAACACCCACCCAGAGGAAAGAAGGAAAAAAGCAAGTAAATAAGAAAGAACTGTGAGAAGGGAGTGAGATAAGCAAGGTGAAGGCAGTTCTGGGGAGGATTAATGCACTGGTTCTCACCCATTTGAAAAAAGTCTTACCTCTTCATAAAGATCCTCTTGACAAGCTCACCTGACAAAAAAAATCCAAAATTAAAAAAAAAAAAAAAATTAGAAAAAGGTTTGAGAGAAAAAAAAAAAAAATCCCTCACTCTGGCTCTTAACTGGTCAATGTCCTTTTCAGTTTAGGGAAAATTTTTGCTTGAGGACTAGTCTGAAAATCTACTCCAGTTACCCTAGACCAGAGCACTGGACAAACCTAATTTTTTTTCCCACCGCATTTCCACACCATGCAGCTCAGCATCATGCAGAAATCTGTAATGCACTGTTTAGAATCTTCCATTTGGTGAAGAAAACAAAAAGGTGGTGGTATAGCAGTGCATTTGTCAATCCAAAAGGAATTACTCTTTCCAGATGAGGAGAGAAATTTGTTGTTGGAGAAAACCCGCAGGTCCCTTCCTCCAGCTGTACAGATCAACATGAACCTTGCTACTGCAGGAACAGGCATTCATCGTCTGTTTAAAAAATAAACAAAGAGAAAAACCAAACAGATATATGAAAAGTGACACAAATCAGTCTAGAAAATGTTGGTAGTGTCACAAATTTGATACACATTAAAAGAAAATGCAACAGCTCAGGCAATAACTGTAATTCCTTTCATTAATTCCTTTCATACATGCAAGGAAAACAGGAGTTTTTCCTCTGAGAAATGGATGCACACTAATTCACACAGAAATAGGTTAACAAGACCTTAACCTGACCACAGATACTCTGACTGGTTAGGAAGAAGCGGAAGGATCAGTCTCATGTTTTCACTTAAAGTAAGGAGGTAGAAAAATAATGATTAAAAAAAAAAAAGAGGAAGAAGAACGAAATAGCTTTATTTACCCTGGGTTTAGCTGAATAAACAGCCACTGTACAAGACCGTGGGATCCATCTGTAGTTCTACAAGTTCCTAGAGGCTGTTTCTTGAACATTTCCAGTCATCTTCAGGTGACTGGAGAATGCCCGACTGTCTTACACTGGTTTTCCTGTTCCCACTTCCCCAAATGCTCAAGTCAGACTCTATCAGCTGATGAAATCTATGAAATGATCAGTGCTTTTTATGGAATTGTGAGAGATCTTACCTCACTTGCTGCAAGCTCTGCAAGCCTCCCAGCACCAAAGCAGTGCAAACTCTGAAGTCCATTTTGTGTCTGAATGTGTATATAATAAAACAGCCCAGCCCACACTCAAATTTCAGCAGCTATGAGCACAGTCAAGTCTGAAGTTTGTTGATTTAAAGCTAATTTATGCTTTAAATAGCTATATGACTGCAGGGTCATTCCTAAACTGTTTCGTCCAAGTACAACTGAACAAAGAGTGGAAAGGTGACTCTGGGATCATGCAAAATCAAGTGCATTTCCAGGCTTCACAGTGAGCTGTAAGAAAACTGTAAGCTGCCTGACAGGGTCCAGAACACAGCCTAACATCACTCACCTCACTGCACACAGTCACCCTCAGCCACACCTTGAGGCAGGCAGAGATCATAAACTTCTCTAGTGTAGTTTCACTCTGCTTCTGTTGACCAGTAAATTAATTCAGACAGGCTGCTGGACGTCTCTGAAATCTATAATCCTACTTGGCATCCCACAAGTGCATTCAAATGAAATGTATTTTAAAGTCAAAAACTATGGTTTGTCCACATACTTGCCAAATATATATATATATGACATGTATATGCATACTGACATAAAGACAAATAAAAAATTATATACACCAATTTAAAATGTGAAGAATAAATGAAGGGGGAAGATCCAGCCTCAGCATCTCAAAGAGAAACTCTTGGTAAAGGCATGATGGTGTGAAATGCTTGTGTGATTCTTGAGCATGCAGTCAGGAGTGTGCTGTAAGAGCCAGGTGTGAGAACTGGGCTGGAATGCCCCACCCCACTGTGGTACCAAATTTCAAACAAATGTCCTTCAATCAGAAAAGATAGACACATAAAATGCAGGAAATGTGAGATGGAGAAAATGATACCTATATTTGTTACTCCAAGGACACAGACTACTAAAAGATAAACTACTTATGAGGAGATCAAGAATACTCTAACTTAGAGCATGTCAATAATGTCACAAGAAGATAGGTGAAGAATTGCAGTGCCCTCAGAGAACAGAAACTGGTTCAGGTCAAGATGAATGGACCTCAACAGTCGAGTTAATATATTTTCCTAAAACCTAAAGAAAAATGGAATAATATTAAATTCAACAATTTCTAGCAAGCCAGTCAGTTCTGGGGAATGTGATGAAAATATGCATCCTCCACTTCCCAGAAAAATGCAGATGACAGCCCATTTTTGCTACCCCTTCACTTGTTTTCCTCAGTAGCACTGCTTTGAGGAAAATGAGCCGAGCTTCTGAAGTTAACTTTATGTTTTCATTTTGCCAGAGACCTAGCTGGCTGTCAGTATGAGACCATGGGATGCCTATCATCTTTAAAGGGTTTGTTTTCTTAACTTAAGGAAATACAGGTACACCTGCCCCTTCACCCTTCCTCCTGTGTCTCTTTCTCACATAGACAGAAACCCAAAATCCTATGTTAAAATAACACCATTAAGGTTGCAAAGTCAAGCCTGCAGAAATTAGAGAATGTGAAAATTAAGTTTTCCTCTGAACCTTAATTAGCTGAAGGTGGCAGGCACCCTGTGGAAAAAATAGCATGTGATCATGTAATTAAAGACTGTGCCATAATGCCCCCACACAAGGGTGCCAAATTAATGTTGTGCGGGCAAACTTAATTCAAGCATTCCCTAACTTGTTTTGAGCGCTTGACTTTGCAACCTTAGTAATGTCCCTTTAATGCAGTTTCGCGTGTGTAATTTTAGACAGAACTATCTTAAAGAAGCTTTTGGTCTGAAATGTTACTGTCACTGAATCTTATTTAGACTCTTATTATATTATCATGATTTCATGGCATTTTAATTTATATTGCATTATTGGGCTGTTAACTTACTTCCACTACTCAATTAGGCTGACAATATTGTTTCACTTCTAATATGCTTCTCTTGCTATTCAACATATTATAGTTATTAGAAGGCTATTTATATTTACCTACTGCCAGTTAAACAAGACTCTCTTGAGTGTCACCATGTTAGCTACAGACCTTGATAGGAAAGGAATTATCTTAACACATTCATATAAACATGTTTATAAACTTTTCAAGCTCATGTTCAGAACATAATAGTATAAAATTATAATAATAAGTGCAGAGTAAGGCTACATTTAACATAAATAGAGTCTGGCATTGATTGGATCTTTGATTATTTAATGGCATAGAGTTGAGAATATTGCATGCATGTTTTTATTGGTATTCGTTATAACATCTCATAACTCCATGACCATTTAATAGATCCTTGTGTATTGAATACTTTTTATAATAAATATACTTATAATTATACATTTCACTAACATCTCCTTCTTGTTTGAAGAAACAATTCTAAATTCAGAAAGCTGTGCAGATCAGAACTCAGTGATACATAAACTCAGAAAACTGCACTTGCATTAATGGATGTGCTTTTTTTGAGATGCTGTGAGCTGGAGATATTTAAAATAACCTACACTAGCATATGCTTTTTAAAATGCCTGCTTCTATCTATTGATTACATAGGATACCAATACAGTATGTTAGGTAGTAATTACTGCTGGGATCCAATCTGATCGGTCTTCTTCTGAAGATTGATTTCTAATGGGCCTCATTCATTAAAAGAAGATAGTTGGGACAGCCCTTTCCTATTTAATCTTTATTTAATGGTTTAGACAGTGAGCAGGTCTATCGCTGGCTCTTTTTTCCATTCTCAGTGAAGAATTCAAGCAAAAACCTGTTCAAAAAAAAAGGGGCAAAAAATGTTTCTTTAATCTTGAATGACTATCTCATGACCGCAGCAGTTTTGGGCAGCCTGGAATATAACTGAGCTCTCAACAGGAGAAGAGTGAAGTGCTTTCTGGAGTAATCCATCCTGGCCCTCCATGTTTGAAAAGAAGTAGCTGGAAACATAAATTTTAACTAGGCCCAATTTAAATGTTACTAGGGTTATGTAGGAACAGCATTTCAACATTTTAGAGGATTTAGTACAAAAGTTCCATGCCATGCTGTTGCAGCATCCAACTGCCTCCTTCTTAATATTAATTTTAGTAGCGCCTCAGGAACAAAAATGTTATTCAATCCCTACCTGGAGTGTAAAACACAGACTACATATACAGGTAATAATATCAGGTGCCTTCCTCAGTAATCAATTAGCAAAGCTGTACCTATGTGTGGAGGTGTGTGAGAGGGAGCTTAACACACCTAATTTCGCAGAGCAAGTTAATAGTTTTCTTCCTCTAATTAATTTTGCTGCTAGTCTGAGCTCACTGTAATTAGTATATCCAAAAGCAAGGATTAGCAGAGTGGGCCAGACCACTGGCCTGTTTCCTTCAGCTGCTTGCTACTGACAGAGGACACTGACAGGACTTCAAAGAGATGGTACAGGAAACCCTGTAACAGACAGCTGACATGTAATTCCCTTTTAAGCTCATATATTCCTTAAGTTTTTTGTATTTGCTTTCATAACATTTTCCAAGCGAGAGAGAGCTTGGATTTGCAGTAGTCCAAACACAACCAGCTCTTCACCAGAATCCAAATGAGCACCTTTTTGCAGATTTTACAGCTTGAATGTACACCTGTGCTGCACATGGCTACACAGCTGATCTTTCAAACCTGGATAATTTAAACTGAATTATTTAAGTTTGAGATAGTGTTTTCTTGGTTCTCCTTGGGAAATCCTACAGATATGCACTCTGCTATGATTCAGTTATTTTCTTAGATACACGAGCTTCCCAGTATCTCCTTAATGGTGAGGTGCAAGATGGAAGCACAGTGAACACAAATTCTGAATACTAGAGGTGATAAAAGGTCATTTGGGCAGCAAGTTGTCCATTTGCATGACAAGAGGCAATCCATGAGTGCTGTGTGCCAATACCACAGAAGGATCAGAAAGTATATGGCTAAGGCATGTTTTATCATCTCCTTCCCACTGATAGCCATTATTTTCTGGGCTCCACCACCATTTAGCTGAGAACACTGCTTGTGATTCTTCTCATCCCATTTCCAACTTTACCTTCTGACACCTGTGTTTGACCTGAGTTTGACAAGAACTCTCAAACCTATATTTTCAGAGCTCTTCAGCGGCCTAAAGAGCAGGTCTGAACACATAGGAAAGGGGCGAGCTGAAGGAAGATCCATAGCTCCTGACTTAAAGAGTAGGTTTTTTCTTTCGGTCTTACTGCACTCGTCCTCCCAGCCTCGTCCCATGGTGTCAATAAAGGAAGTTTTTCATTCCTTCCCACTAATCATCTCTGACATGAACTTGGAAATCTTGTCTATGAGAATCAGCCTGTTATATTCTAGGACAGTCTCAAGGAGAAAAATGCAGATACAGCACCTTTGAATAGTAAGAACTAAAAGGATTTTTTTTTTTTTTTTAAGCGTTGCTTTTCTTTGCTATTTTATAAACAGAGAAGGAATGAAGGCCAAAATCAGTGGATAAGAAAGATTTGGTATAAGACAGGGCACAGTGATCCTTAACAAGAAAAAAAAATCCTCTGTTACTTCTTAACAGTAGGAGGGAGTCTCAGCTTAAAGTTATGTGCTTCCTTACATGACAGGGCTCTCATCAGCACTCTGTAAACTGCTGGACCAAATTCTCCGCTGTGATTTCATTGGGGTTGTAAGAAAGGAGAATTTAGCTCCCTGTTGATAGATGGCTGGCTGTGTACGTGGGAGGGGGCTGAGGGGAAGGCTGTTAATTAAATTTGAAGGCAAGATTCTGCTCTTTGCAGCTGAATTAAAAATAAAATACCAATTGAAGTTTAATTACTGTCTTTGCTTACTTGTGCATTCAAACTTGAAAGATGACTTCACACTCTGTTTTTAAGCTCCTGTGGCTCAGAGATGATTATGGAGTTTGAGTGCTATGTGACACACAGTCTTATCAAATACCCCATGCTACCACAGAGGCATTTATGCTGCTGATAAGGTAGTCAGCAAGTGAAGTCTCTGGGCCAAATTGAGAGGGATGTTACCCTGCAGCATGCAAATAGGAAGGGGGCCTGCTTTAGGAAACCCCAGGCTTCCCTTGGCCTCAGTTGAGGTAATGATTACTCATTAACCAGTAGCAGTTATTCATTACTGGTTAACTATGAGATAACTATTGCTGTCCTGCAGTGGGAGAAAAGATTTAATTAAGACTAAATAACAGGAAGAGAACCTGAAAGGACTTCTGAAACAGTGCCTTCTGCCCTTTCTGTCTGTGAAACAGGGATATTTTTCACAGTAAGGACTGAAAGACTGTAGAGTGGATCAGTGCTGTTTCTATTAGGGAGAGAAGGACGTGAAAGAGTATAATTAAATGCCTTTATATTAACATTTTCCAGGTAGTTGTATTTCTGGTGGTGCACTTTTGTATTCCCTCTCTTTCCTCCCAAAACACAAGAGTTGTGTTACTTTTAATATCACTGAACATTATTCCAGAAGTATCCTATATAGATTATATCTGGAATAATTCAGGTTTTTTGATCTCAGTGTGATGAGTTGATCCTGCCTTAATTCCAAATACCCAGCAAAGCCACTCTGTCACTCCCCTCCTCAGCTGGACAGGGGAGAGGAAATAAAACAAAAGTCTCGTCAGTCGAGATAAGGACAGGGAGAAATCACTCACCAGTTACTGTCTCATGCAAAACAAACGTGACTGGGGGAAATTAGTTTAATTTATTACCAATCAAATTAGAGTAGGGTAATGAGATGGAAAACCAAATCTTAAAGCATCTCCACCTCTCCCTGCTTCCTGATTTTCTCTTCCCTGCAGTGGCACAGGGGGATGTGGAACAGGATTGTGGTCACTTCATTGCATGCTGTCTCTGCTGCATTTGCCTCTTCAGTGCTTGGACTCCTCACCCCCTTCCCCTGCTCCAGTGTGGGGTCTCTTCCATGGGAGACAGACCTCCATGAACTGCTCCAGTGTGGATCCCTTCCACAGGGTCAGGGCCTTCAGGAACAGGCTGCTCCAGTGTGGGTCCCACATAAGGTCACAAGTCCTGACAGCCAGCCTGCTCCAATCTGGTCTCCTCTCTCAATAGGTCCACAGCTCTTGCCAGGATCCTGATCCAGAATGAGCATCCTGTGGGGTACAGCCTCCTTTGGGCTTCCCCCTGCTCCAGCCTGGGCTCCTCCAGGGGCTGCAGGTGGATCTCTGCTCCCCCGTGCCCTCCCTGGGCTGCAGGGGCACAGCTGCCTCACCATGGGCTGCTCCAGGGGCTGCAGGGGAATCTGAGCTCCAGAGCCTGGAGCAGCTCCTGCCCCTCCTTCTGCACTGCCCTGGGTGTCTGCAGGGCTGCTCCTCTCACACTTTCTCATTACTCTACTCCAGCTGCTGTTGCAATTTCCCCTCCCTTCTTAACTGCAGAGGCATCACCACCATCAGTGTTAGGCTCAGCCTTGGCCAGTGGCAGGGTCCATCCTGTAACCAGCACCAGCTCTTTTGGGCATGAGGAGTTTCCAGAAGCTTCTCAGAGAAGCCACCCCTATAGTCCCTCTGTTACCAAAACCTTGTCATGCCAGACAATATAGATATAGACAATCTTACGGAGTTTTAAGCACTCATATAAGGAGGGGAAAAAAAAAAAAAAGAGCGAGCACTAAACCCCTCTGAGTCCTTTTTATGAAAATCCTACCCAAGGGTGCTGCGATGTTTGAGTAAGGATGTCAGAGCTGGTACCACACACTTCTTCACTCCCCTGACTGCCTCTGGCTCTTTGCCTCTCCTTTTTAGCAATTCATTGGAAGCTTTGGTGGAGTTGGTGGCCCATAGCTATAGTAAATCAAACTAATTACATTTGCACTAAAGCTGAAAATGTCTGCACTGGGTATTTTTTTCCTTTTTTTAATTTTTTTTTTGTTTAACTACAGACTAATAATACGTCTTTACTTAGTCTAAATTATACCTTCAATGTAAAGCTAAACTGGAGCAACCACAGTTGTTCAACTGCAGCAACTGCACAGTCCAAACCCCATTTGCAATGCTGAATTGTTAGGATACCTGTTCATCCAAGACCATAAAAATGGGGGCTAATGTCAAGGAAGACAAGCAAATGATCCCGAAAAACCTGATGCAGGAAATCTATAACTTTCTAGAAAGCCTACTAGAAGCAAGGCAAGATCCATTGGGGTGTCTAAACTCATAAATCATGCCCATGAGTACTATTCAGTTTATCCTAAAATTCACATACATCCAGCAGGCGGAACAGCTTTCCCACTTTCATTAACTCTGCCAGGACTGATGCAGCTGTGCACAGACAGATGTTTTGTATCACTTCAGATGTGATGGGGTTTTCTGCCGGTCCTCAGCTGGCAGTCCAGGAAATCACAGTCCTGGTTTTGCAGGTGTCACAGCAGCTACAGATTGTCTGTCAGCTGCTTGGTGAGCCCATGGTATCTAGGATGCTCCTTGCAAGGCCAGAACTGACCTGTGAGCAACTGAGCTGACCCCTGACTACCTCAGTGTCATGGAAAAAACACTGAGGTGTAAAAACCTAGATCTGGAATATTTTGACTTGTGAGTTCAACCTCACCCCTCATCTCCACAGGGCTTCCTTGGACATCTTTTGGCCAGTGGACAAAAAAAACCCCAAAACATATTCATAGAAACCGGGCAAGTGTCCAGCATTTGAGATATTGGTAGATATTTGTTACTTGCTGCCTCTACAGTAACAACCTATTCTTGCAGTCGACGTTCTCATGTTTGAGAGAAGTGGTGGCCCCCTTTCTGGGGTAAAAACACACCCTGTATATTTGGTATTCATTTCCAGGATGAGAGATGTGTTCTTCTTACAGCCATCTCGTGGGTTTGCACAAGAAGTGATAATATCAACTGGAAAAAGGAAAAGATGAAACATAGTTTTCCAATACTCTCATTATTATTCAATGGGTTTGTTTAATTGTCAAAATTAATGGATAATTACTGGATAATTTGAGGGTAAACACAGTCCTTTCAGTGTATCAGACTAATCAAATCCAAACATTTCTGTCCTTCTGTGAAATAGTTAACGTTTGGAGCAGAGAAGATAATGCAAATGAAAACTATTATGCGGAGTTAGTTTAACGATACGCAATTTAAAACTGTAGCAATTGTTTTTGGTCAGTTTCTTGCAATCTGCAAGGTAATTTTTTTCAATTTATTTGGAATTAGTCAAGTGCAATGTTGAAAAGGCAGAGTGAATTGATGTTAAATAGTTTTTGGAAGATGTAATTGTCTGATGATTTGTAAATAGCCAAGCTTATCAAAAAAGTAATTTAAATGTTATGCTGACAATTTTGTTCAGTTTGGTGTACTCTGTAAACTTGTGAATCCAATTTTTAGCCCTCATTAGCATCAGAATTCTCTTTGCAATGCTAAATGATTGCAGGTATTTCTTATGTGTGCCCGAAGCATCTGTTGCTGAACTTTTACTGATCCTCAGCCTGCACAGAGAGCACACAGTCGAGTTGTAATTAAAAGTACTTCTGTTTCTTAGTTGCCATAATCTGGATATTCTGCTAACAGAGAGAATTTAACCAGTACTAGTAATTTATAGTCATGCACCATAAGGCACAGTGATGAGTTCAACTCAGAAATCAATGCAGTTTTTAAATGGTTCCTTTCATTCACATTTTAATTTCTTATCATAATTTTTTTCAATTTTTCATTATTTTCTCTGAACCATAAAATTTGAAAAAATCCTGCCTTGAACTTCCCTTTAACAGTTAAAGAAAAGGAAAGAAAGGAAAGGAAAAAAAAAAAAAAATCATGGCTGTCACAGAACTCCTCATCAAAAAGAACTTGACTCTCTGTGTTTTTCGGAACTAGCAATAGCTTTTTTCTGTGATCTCATGAAATTATTGTTAACATTGGTTTCAATTTTTCCTGGTGTTTCTGCATTCACGCATTCCTGCATGCATTCCAGTATCTTATTATATCCAGTAGTACTGCATTAAAAGAGTACCAAAGTATAAACATAAACAGTCCAAATTAGGAAAAATTATAAAACTCAGCATCGTTACTTTAATATTAATTCAACTTCCTTGCAGATATGCATTCTGAAAATGCATTTTATGATAGAATCATATTCCATTTCTGCTACTGGACTCTTCCTGGGTCATCAAACAGCTGAAAGTCATTATGCTAAAATGGTTAGAAATAAGGCAAGGGGGAAGAAAGACTGATGGAAGTTGTAAAACATAATGTGAAATGGGCTAAAATTAAGAAGCAAACATCTAGGGTAACTATGGATGGGGAAGGATGCTGGATGACCCTTTGATCTGGACCCACAAAAAAAAAAAAAAATTGAGAGAGGTGTGTAGAAAGAAAAGCCACACAATCTTCTAACTGTCCCTCCTAAAAGGTAGTTTGCTCCTTTCCGAAACATAAAAATGAAATTAAAAAAAATAAAAAATCTTATGAAAATGGTTTTAAAAAATCAAAATACAAAGCATTCTAGAGGAAGAAATCATGCCCTCTAAATAAAAGAGCGGATACTTTTGTCAAAAATGTCTAAAAAATGCTAACATTTTGACAATGAAGTTTTTGTTTGTGGAGTTCCATGTTCTTGACAAAAATACTTTGATAAAAGAATAAAAAACCCCTTATTTTTATCTTTGCAGAAATAAAAGAAAAGTATAAATAAAGGACGGTCATGCTGACCATTTCTCCCAACAGCTAGTGGCCATGTGCTGTGACCCATCTCTACTGGTTTGGATTTTTCTGCAGCTCATATGTGTCCATCTGAGCTTGGGCCTCCTTTTAGTTCATGGAGAGAAATAGACTTTTTGAGGAGAATTCAGCTTCTTTTGGTTTGTAGAACAACATAAAGAGATTAAGTGTACCTTGTATTGCTTACTTTAACACATCTCTTTATTACTATGAAGGTATCGAATGCCTCATACTCTGAAGAGTTCTCTTTGTGGAGATGTCTGTATGATAAAGCTCTGGAGTTAAAGGGCATGTCTGTACCCTGACCAGATCAAAGAATAATTCTAGGTTTATAAACATTCAGGTAAGTTTAGCCTGTGAAAAGTAAAACAGAAAACAGAAAAAAAAAAAAAAAGAAAAAAAAAGTTTAAAAAGAGAGTAGTGATTTGGATAATTTCATTGCTAGTTACACATACCCTGTCAGGGAAAATATTAGCTAGTAAGTTACACTTTCATCCAGCAAAGAAAGCCCTGAAATAGTCTAAGAGTCATACAAACTCCAACAGTAAATCTGAGATTTTCAGCAGTTGAGAAAGACTGAACAAGTTTCATAAAGAGTTCTGGGTTCTCTGTCACAGGTATCTCACATTGGGAGTTCAAACTTCGCTGGAAAAGATGCTAAACGTATACAAAAGGGTTAAAAATACAAGTGGTTGTGTTGTGCAGGAGGCTAGAGGGTCTGATTGGGCAAGGTCTCAAAATTTAGAAAATAAACCAAATAATCTGTTTCTTGTCCTTTTTCTTCCACACATTTTTTCCTTATATACTATGTCAGGTTGGTCTGGAACTGTTTGTTGCATTACACACACAGCAGGTTGGATAGCCTCTATTGAAGAGTCTTACCCTACTCATTGAGAAACAGCCTTACAGCAAGAAAAAGAAGTCTATTGCTCACCGTTTAAATTTTAAGTAAATTATTCACTATTCTGACTTCAGAGCACCAAGTCTAAGACTGGTACACCATCTTTTAAGGTCACAGCCTGAGGACAGATCTAGGAGCACAAAGAGGCCTGGTTTGTTTTACTTTTCACTAATGTATTTTAATTAGAGTTGTCTAAATCTTCCTTTGTACCCCTTCATTCTTATTCTCTACTCCTTATATATAGGAGAGCAGTTGAACTACAGATTTGTATATATATATATATATATATATATACACACCCATATATATGTATGCATGTGAACCATATATATTTATATTTGCATATATACGTATATATATTTATATATATACACATATATATACATATTTTTATATATGCCTACTGCAGGCATCACTGCTCTGCTGTTATATTCTACTACATTGAACAAAATGAATCTTTTCAAACAGGTGAATTTTCCAACAGAAATGGACCAGACTCAGTTCATTGAATAGAAAATGTAATGGTGATCTAAACCTATTATCTTCAATGGAGTCTGTGACATTTTCTTCAAGCATATTGATCTGCTGGAGAGGGGTGGGGGACCGAGGGAGAAGGGGAACTTGTTTTTTTTACTCACCGTGTTGCGTCAGTCATTGCAATGCTAGTCACAATGCATAAAAGACTCATAGACTCCACAGGGCTGGTCCTTTTACAGGGGCTGCAATAAACAATTCTCTGAGGCTGAATTAAAAAGCTGGTTTAAAATCAACTCTATGTGTACTTTAAAATCAGCACAAATAAGCCTCTTTCTCCTCTTCTCCCCTCCAAAATTTTCCCTCGCACAACAGTCAAACTGATTTCAGTCAAACACACTCAGCGCTTGTCCAATGGCCCATTCTTCTTCTGTAATTTGTAATACCTTTCAGCTAGTTAATCACATTTCTCTCCATGCATATCTCTTTCTACTAGGCTGTTAATAGAGACTGAACTAATTTCAAATCTTATTTAACCTAATTTGGATTGGCAACATGTCCTTTAGAAAGGGGAAAAAAAAAAAAGAATACCACCACCAGCTTGTTTCTTGTATATTTTCAGGGTTTGCTTTTTTA
>VZTI01001575.1:1035978-1051926 GCA_013397865.1 Struthidea cinerea | reverse complement strand
TTTTTTTTTTTTTTTTTTTTTTTTTTTTTGCTGTAGAATCATGTCTCTAGAGATTAGAAAAGCAGCAGAGAATTCTGCCTCATTATAGAAGTGACATTCGTGCTGCTGTAGTTAGGGTTATGTCAGTGTTTCTATTATAATGTAATTCCTTGGCTTTACTGAAAAAATAATCTCTTATTTGCAAATTTTTTACATGAACAATGTGGATTCAGGTTTTGTTGCTCTACTTGTGACAACAGATATTCCATCTTTCCATTGTATAGGGTTGTTTTTTTTTAATATTCTGCAAATATTTTTTGTATTTAAAGAACACTGGTAAGACCTTCAGACTATTACTTTGCTGGTGACATCACCAGAGGAGATAGAAGACACATTAAAATTCTTTGGCAGGATCACAGTGCTAGTAAAGTTCTTTAATATTAACATAATATTGAGTCCATTTATTCTGGCATTATCTTAATTTGATCCATTTTGCACCTTGTCCATGGTATATATATTTTTAATTTGTGCTAGCGCATGAAGCTATTGCATTTTGTTGTAATCTGAATTTTATAATCTTGCCTATTACTTACAAGCAATCTGTTGCTACAGTTGTTCCTAGGTGTTTTTATAAACTAATTTAACATCTGTTTGTACTATGTAGCAGTATCAACTTACAAATGGGCAATAGAACTTAGCATTGTTGAGAATTACTATGCAGATAGATGAAGTTACATTAGTAAAAGTAAAAGCCACTCAGTATTTTATTGTAACTTCGTAAATAAGCTTTGTTATCAAGATTATTTTATTTTCAGCAGGGTTTCTGAATTGAATGGTTAGGTTATTTACAATAAAGTATCAGCCAATATGTTTTATTTGGAAATAAATAAATAAATACTTAGAATCGTAGTTAAATTGAGTTTTAAAGTTCCAAACCATTCTTTACCCATAATGTGATTCTGGGATCTGAAGGCATATATACAGCACGTGTTAGCAAGCGAACAAATGTAAAGTGGGAGTTAAAAAATTGCTCTGAATCATTAGAAAGATTTAATTAAGATACAAAGCCTGTAAAGTTGTCTGGGCTGCACCAAGAGTGGAATTTAGCCCGTGAAAAGTATCAGCCTAGAGCACCGAGTGTACGTGCTACAAACACCTCCATTCAAATGTGTTTACTTACCTAGGCATATTTAATAGGAAAAAACATTGTCTAGCACTGCTTATTTCCTTCAGGTCCCTACCATACTGGGT
Organism: Struthidea cinerea; assembly: GCA_013397865.1. Lineage (NCBI taxonomy): Eukaryota > Metazoa > Chordata > Aves > Passeriformes > Corcoracidae > Struthidea > Struthidea cinerea. The sequence continues at coordinate 1,050,696 of VZTI01001575.1, read as the reverse complement.
TCTCTTCAGATATTTTCCAAAGTGGTCCAGCTACACGTGTTAAGAATTGTATCACCAGCAGAGGCAAAATGGGAGTTCCTAGGCATCCATTGAAACTGAGGTTTTGGTCTTGTTTACCAAGGTTTCACATGTGAAAGGAAAAAGGCACTGTCCCAAAGAGGTGAAAGGAGATAGGATTTGGTCCCTTCTTTTTGAAGATAAGGCTTAATACACAGAGAAAAGTAATTTTTCAAGGGTCACAAATGTCTGTAGGGCAAAGAGGAACTGTAATCCTTAAATTCATAGGTACTCACACTCCTTAAGACAGCAGAGAACCTTCAGAAGGATCAGCACCACCTACCACATTCCCATGATCCTACATCTTGGCTCATGAGAATTCCAAGCCTTCAGGACTTAACAGTGTGAGACACCAGGACCAGAGTACTTGTGGCAGGCAGCTGGATTAGCTCACACTTCTAGTGCAGAAACAAAACCAGCTTTGTCTCTAACAGTCACTATAAAAACCTACAACAAAGTTTTATCCATCAGAAAAATGCATATTCTGTGGTATTTCCTCAGATAAAGGTCTGTTCTGTGTCGGTTATTATTATCGACCAGGTGGCACAAAAGTAATTCAATAAAATTTTGGGGGGCATAAAAAAAGAACACATTCTCTTTTCCTGAATTTTGCCTTTGACCTGTCACTGTTGACTATGGTCAGAAGGATAATGAAATGGTAGTTCGGCACTTGCTTTAATGGTGATGTTCAAGTTGAAGAAATAGAATTGAGGGTTGTTATTCTCTTTTGTTTTGTTTTTCTTTCCTTGCAGCTGAAGACAGATAACATGGAGGAACAGGAAAGGAAGGATGTGACAGAAGTGACACATACATACACAGAAAAAGGGGGACAGAAGAGGGGTAATTTTTTTTTTTTTTCCCCTATCAATCCTTTGCTTTATAACGGTGAGTACAAACATCTTTTTATTTCACAGAAAGGTATATGTGTTCAAGTCATCTGTGTGATAAAATTAAAAGCGGCTGTGGAAGAATGGGAGACATTTTTAATGTTACTGCTAGTGTAACATGCATGATCTTCTTTAAAGTATTCTTAAATAAAAAGTAAATGAAATGCCTTGAGACAATAGAAAATGTGCAGAATATCTCCAGCAGAGAACTAAACATCCAGGATCACCAACATCCCTTTAGAAAGCATGAAAACAAAAAGAAGATATTCAGTAAGTGGGGAAAGAAAGAGCAATAGCTAAAATTTGTACACATATCCAACCATTTCACTTAATGGTGTTTATTTTCCCCCACTTTGGTCAGACAAATTCTCAAGATATTTGTATAATGTCAGACATGACAGAAGTGCTTCTCCAGAAGAGTGCAGAGAAATGTGTGATTAAAAAGAACAACAAAACAAATGACTGCTAGTGACTGTATCAGTTTTAATACATAATTACTCTGCTTCGTTTCTGTATCTGGAGATGTGACTGTGAAGTACAAGTCCCCTGCAACCTCATCTAACATCAGGATTAGCCCTGCTATTGACAGGCTGACCTCACGAGGTTTATTCCAGCCATGAGACTAGAAACTCCTGATACCTTCAATGTTTCTAGGATGGGTAGGAATGTCAATGAAGATGTTGTGACAGACTTTAGCAAGAACTATCAATCTAAATACTGATATCAAGGCCAAGGGGACTTCATTGGCATGTACAGTCTTGCCTGAAACTTGTGCTGCTGCAAAGCCACTAATTAAAATAAAGGCAGCATGTATTTGCTACATCTTATTTTAATGCAGGCACATCCTTTGTCTTTTATTTCTAGACTTCTTCCTGTTCAGAGACTAATGGTGATAACTGTCAACTGGTCTAGCAAACCAAGTCACTTCTTAGAGAAGCATGTGGTGTGATCATGTACTGTAATGGCCCAGATTGACATGCAGCTGTAAAACACACTGTGAGAGAGCTCAGTCCGCAGTTCTAGATCATGAAGGGAGCATTTGTCACTTTGCTCTCTATTACTCACATTTCAACACTTTGTAGGACTCCTAGTCATGGATTAGAGCCCAGTTATGTTATATGTCTGACATTTCTGTGGACATTACTTTACTGGTTTTGCATCCAAACTCACAAAGAAAGTATTTGGAATTGTAAATAAAACATAAAAATATGACTGCTATATGCATAATTCTAAGAAAAATACTCTACAAATAATGTCACCTTATGGAACAGATTCACAACTATGGAAAGCTTTCAACCCTGTACTAAATCATTTTTGCATTAAAATTTCCATTTTTTAATATTGAAACTTCTCTTTTTAATTGATTGTATAGAGATGAAGTTTTTACTCAGAAACAATTGCAACTTATTAAAGCAAGTCATTTTGACTTTCCTATTTTATTCCAACTATGTTGAAATTATCTTTTTCTAAAGGAAAAATATTTTAGTAAAGAGAAACAAATAAATATGTATTTCTAATGTTGATCTTCTGTTTCTTTTAAAACATTAATGGTAATCCCACATGATATAGATTTTATTTTGTAACATTAAGTGAGTAAATATAATTGCTATGTGGATATACATATAAAGATAATCTCAGCGGGGAAAGCTAAATACACTGGAAAGTAGGAATAAAATTATTTATCCAGCTGAAGCAAAAGTATTTGCCTCCATGGAAATGAAATGTTTCCACATTACAAAACAAAAACAACAGGAACAACAACCACATCCCCCATCCTGCACGAATCCACCTTTTGCTCTAGATTGTTTTACACATTTTTTCCTACAATTTTCACTTTAGGGGAAAACATCCTCATTCACCCCAGTAAAGACCCAAAAGGACCTTGGGATATATGTAGCTGTCCCCTTGATAAGGTAACTGCTCATCAGATTACGTGAAAAGGAGATAGACAATTGCGTTGTGATTAATCTGTTGTGTGAGAGGGCTCATTGCGGCGCAGCCCTCACCTGCCAGCAGTTTTTTCCTACACTGCCCGGTCGGTGCTGTGTCCAATGACTTTTCCAGAACAGTCATATTCAGATGTCCATGCTATGAAATCTGTGAAAATCTCTGAACACTGTCAGATGAAAGAGGCAAGATGGTTCTGCCTGTTGCTGTCAGGGATTATACCCAATTCTCCACAATACTAGATCTTAATTTAGTGAGGACCCATTCTGGTAAACTTTGACTGCATTTGCACTGCTTCTACACTTGGGAAAGCCTGCCTAGTTTCCCACTGGACTATTGAGTTGGATCTGCACTGGATCTTGTCCAGTTTCTTATGTATTTTCCTGAACTTGATGGAATTACAAAGGAACAGAAAGACCAAAGACAGACTTGAGAGTCACAGGCACTGTTCATGCAAGTGAAACTGTGTTTAATTTTTCAGACAGTGGAAATTATGATTCATTGAATTAGCACCAATTTTCAAAATATCTGGATGAATGTGGTGCTGGATTTCGATTTGTGTGGATTATAAATAAGGACAGGTCTGAAATAAGGCCAAAAACCTTCATCCATATGATAACAGGCAAGTTTCAAATGAAAAACTTTGGTGGAAAGCTACATTGATTCAGATTTGTGCAGTTTTATTGTGAAAGAAAACAGAAATGGGTCTGAAAGCTTGTGGGGATTACCAGGAAGGAACTGACATTGACTGCATACAGCACGTTCCAAGTAATACACAACAGAGTTATTAGTGAACATAAAGCCTGTGATAAACAATGCCATGATGTTTCATTCACTCTAATGGGCAGGAACAGATAATTGGGACAAATAAAGTACTGAAGACTGACTCTAACCACCTTTCTGAGCTGCTCTTGGAACAAGTGAATCAGGTCCTGGCATGCTGCAAAACTCAGCAGTAGCTCTGGAAACCACGTTTTGTGTTTCACGAAAAGAGTATGTTCCCGTTGCTAATGGAAAACAACAGAAGCTAAAGACGAACACTTGAATTGTCAGATATTCTTTTTTTTCTTCTTTTTTTTTTTTTTTTAAGTGGTAATGAGGAGACAAGGAGACAATTCCACACATTCATCAAAGAGCTTGCAGAACTCTCTGGAATATATTTCCCATTGAAGTCACAAACATTTCTAACTATGGGCACTTTTAAACTAAGCTAAAGTTATTTGTTTTATCTTTCAACACTCCTCTCCCTCTGCCCCCACATAGCAGTTTGTGCATGGAATAGGCGATTCTATTTTATTTTCATCCCATCTGTCCTTATTTTCTTTCCTTTTTTTTATCTTTTTTTTTTTTTTTTCCCTCTCCAGTGCTTTTTTCATAATTATTTGAGAACCAGCTAGAGATTTGCCCAGCACTAAGAGCACTAAGGGAAAAGCTGGAGTTGTTCTAATGCATTTATATCTAGGCTATCTTCAGACAGCAGGGGGGCTTTGTCATGTCAGCCATATTTTAAAATTTTGACAACATTAATCTTGACATTGAATCATAATTACTCCTCACCTGGGGTTTGATGTACCCAGAATTGCCACTTGCTGCTGTGAGCAAGTGTTTCACATTAGCAGTGATATAAGCCCAGGTAACTCTTTAAGTGGGAGGGTAGGGGAAATGGGTCTTGGCAATTTGCTAAAGCTCTTTATGTAGTCTTAACAATGTAAAATGCCAGCCTAGATTTCAGTAAACTGAACGCTCTGAGATGCTGCTGCTACAAATGCAGTGGTCTGGCAGCAGCGGCTGACTTTCAGATCAAATAGATAGCAACACTTTGTAACTTTTAAATGAAAGACAATCTTTTTCTGCTGCACTGACAACTCAGATCAAGTGATAAAAACTGTACTATGAGCAACAATTTTGCATGCATGTGCAATATGTTTTGTCACTTTTCATTCATGTGCTGTCCTAACTTTCATCCAAGAGTTGTGCCAGTTTTGCTCTGACAAAGCTTCCAAATGTTACTGCTGGATCAGCACAGCCATGGAGGCACATGAGTTGAGACAGGGAGATACTCACAAAGTGAGTGTGCGTGCGCAAGGGTAGGTTAAAGCACTGGGTTTTTAAGTCTGTGAGCTGACTGTGAATTCCTGCTCATCACAAAGTTCCCCTGTGACTTTCAGCACTAAGTGATGACGCTTTGGCACATTTAACCCAACTTTAAAGTATTAAAGTCATACCTGCAGAACAGTCACATCTGAAAACTTGTTTTCCCCGTGTTTCTCCTGTAGTCAATTGACAAAGATGGAGAACTCAAAAGAGGATTCAGATTACAGGTGGCCTTACTCTCCCTCTATCAGGAGCTTAAGTGACTAAGCATGTCAGCTAAATGCCTTGGCTTAGAGCAATGCATCAAAGTCTTAGGACCCAATGGGATAAAAGAACTTGAGTATCTAATCTGGGACTTACACAAAATGTACAGTAAGCACTTAAAGTGTCATCCTTAGCTGACCCCTAATGTCCGAGGAGCTTAAAATCCTTTGCCACCTGACTTGTTTAGTTTAAAGTTCCCCAGGTACCTATAACTGTATTAAGGCTTGGCAGGGATGAGCAGCCTAACTCACACCTAATATTGATTACAATGCAGCAACTAGGCTTTCTTCTGCTCAGGTCTCCTGGGGGATCTAATTCTAGAAGACAATCTTAAAAAGGCCTAATAAGCATTTATAGTAATAGGGATATCTATGCACTGCAGTGGTTTCCACCTCTCTTTTCAAGCAGATTAATGGTTGTCATCTTTTCCTTAAATTAACATCTTAGTAGTTTGAGCACTTTGCAAAGACATGGGAGATATGTTCCACACTGCAATGGGGCTCAATATTTCTCCATCAAGCATGTGCCAAACAGCATGATATATGCCATCCCAGCTGGAGGCAAAAGCAAGAGAACAATGATTTCTATCCTGATATATTATTTAATAATCTGAATTTTGGTGGTGGAGTATGAACATGGAGTTATAGAGCAAAGAGACAAAAGGAACACTAAGTAACCTGATAGGTTACTCAGTGGAGACAGAGAAAAGCCACCTTTCACATAATGTGAAGGCACAGTGTATATTCCAACAGTGTCTATAAATTAACACATGTGCTCCTTGTCCACAGTCTAGCTTACCCTGCAGTACTTTTTTGCATGCTGTCATCCAAAGGATGCCAGAATTTAATCCCAGGCCCAAAAAGTGAAATGTCTAAATGCTACGTGTTCTGTTCAGAAGCTTGAATTACACAATCAGGCTTTTTATTTGATATATAAGATGGTTGAAAACAGTTTTGCATCCCGTGATAAGTCAGCACTCTGTCCAAACCCTGAATCTCCAGCTGTAATGAAATGTCATTTTCATACCCCAACTTTAAGGAAAGTTGCCTGAAAATATATACTTTATTTAGATACCAACAAATAAGTATTAGAAACCCTAAAAGATAGAGACATACTTTCAGCCACACATCATGATCACGTTTACAACCCCTAAAAATATCTAAACCTTCAGAGATGTTTTCCTGACTTTATGTCTGCCGGATGACTCCACAAGTTTAAAAGGAAAGCTCCTATTTTTGAATCCATAGCCTGGGTCCACTTTCTACTGGGCGTATGCTCACAGCAGAGCTGGCAGTGTCAACTGAGGAGGGAAGGAGTATAAACTGAATAGTTATTTCCACAATTAGAAACAGCCTTTCTGTACTACTCTTAAGGAACATTGCTGAGATGTGGAGAAAGGTCCTATTGGTACTGACATAAACCCAATGTTAGCACAGGCATGCACTGAAACCACAGCTATAAACATTAGGGTTTCATGCACCTGTGTGTACACACAGGCGTACACATGCCTACAAAGTCAAAACTCTGTTAATCTGCCCCTTGCATCACTTTTTGTGCCAGTAAAACACAGATCTAAATATCACACCACTAAGGAAAGCCAGTAAGTCAGAGAACAAACAGAGAGGAAAGCTGTTTATAACTGCAACCTTAAATGTTCAGTGGTAAAACCCAATTATAATCTACATTAATTCCTTGAGATATTAGTACTTGTCTTACGCCTCACAGAGAAGGATAAATTCAGTAAGAGCTTGTGAGGTAGCATGTCTAGTGAATATCATAATAGGTATAAGTCTTAAGAACAGAAATCCCTGAAAAAATATATATGATTTTTCAAGATTTTCTGATTGCTTTATTCATCAATCTTACCCAGTTTGTTTTGATAATTCTGTACGATTAATTTTGCCAAATTTTTAATGAAAGACACATTTCACACTGCCCATATAACAATATTTGTGCAAAATGAGCACAATATACATGAAAATGATGCACTAGACAAATGACTTCCTGAGAAGAGATAAATTGCAAACCATAAAAGTCAGAGAACAATTGGACTCATGGATTTTTCCATGCCTTTGTGGGGCATGGCAGTTTAGAGAAAGCGAGGTGAGATGTTTTGCCGGAGAGTAATTTGATTCTTCTCAGATTAATGCTGGTACCTGTTAGATTTTTGGCTGCACAATTTTGCTTGTTTATTTTGTTCTGTTTGAAGGGAGTAGGAACTTCTCAGAACATATTCATGCACTATGTCTGTGTTTTGCACTGCAAAGTTTTCGAAGCTCTGAAGTCAGCTAAAGAAGAAAACTTGCAGGAGCATTATGATCCATAGACAAGATCCCCATCTTTCTAATCATTATCTCAGATCTGCACCATTACTCTGCATCACACCAACCATCGCGTTACCTTCCCTGAATCTGCCATGAATTCCCTCAAGCAATGGGAAGGATGGGTAGCAGCAAACCTTTGTATTGCGGTGTATGCCCCACTGTATTACCTTAACCAGATCTTTCGGATGGTTCTTCCATTCCACTTCCGTTATATCAAAACTTCAAAAGCACAGAGTTACATTTCTTCATAAATTGGGTGAGATGTAGAATTACTGTGATGGCAGCTGAGTCACTGGAGGATGTTATACTTGTCTCAGTCAATATAAAATGCCACTCTCTCACACACGTACACTCAACTTAAAATCACAGGAGAACGAAAGAACTAAAAGTGGTGGCTGCATGCATATCTTATGACTGTTTACTTATGAAAAATCTCCAAGGTTATTCAGCAGAAACACAAATATTGGACATTTGTTATATATAGTTAACAGTAAGATATAAAAATATGCTGAAGCAAACAAAGGAAATTTATCACCCAATTTAAGGCTTCACACCTAAAAAAAATGCTCCTGCTTGCCATTTCCCTTTTGGCATCTAAAACTTAAAATGTGCATAACAACAACAGATTAATACAGTTCTGTTTGTAAAGTCACTGAAACACTTTTTAATTATTTAAAAACGTTTTTGCATTGTAATTTTAAAAAGAAATATTTTTTGTTACTTGAGAGAAAGTAAGGTCCCATATAAACATTTGAACTGGATTTTACTGGTATGTGTTTCACACCAAACATGTCCTCACTGCATTTGCTGAAGCCTGATCCTATTTTACACCTTTTAACATTAAAGCAGCATCAGACCTTTTCATAAACAAAGTGACAGTTGCTCAAATCAGGGCCCAGACCTTATCCTTTCTTTCTTTTCTGGGCCTTGATTTAACACTTAAGTGCTAAATTTTGCACTTGATTACTAGTGCTATTAGTTTTAAGTAAATGAGAAAGGACTTTTCTCATAAGGACAGTTTCTCTAGTAATGAAATCACTTACAACACTAAATCCCATTGACTTTAAATTAAACAGTAATTGAATAAAATATATTAAACACCTATGAAGAAATGTTGAAAAACTGACCTTACTCAGGTAAGAGTTCTAACCACTACTCTAGGGAATCATATTCCTAATCTCAGTGGCCAAGGAAAATTAATTTAATAGAAAGGAGACTTGTCAGAGGGATACACTGGAAATGAATGGCAACTTGGAGTGTTACATTTTCACCTACCTTTGAATACCCAGAGTGACACGGTTAAGATTTCCCTACCAATTTTTTTCTGTATCTCATGGAAATGCTGAGAAGAGAAGTTAGTTTGGTCATCCCTGATCTTCCTTAATCACTCAACTAAAACTCTTGTGTTCAGAACTTTTAAATCACTCTTTTTCACTTGCATTAAAAGAATATAAACAGAATATCATGTATATGATGGTAATTATTCCTTAATGATTAAATGAATAAAAGAATTAAAAAAAAAACCAAACACAATATTATTGAGCACACTGAGTTCTTAAAACAAAGAAGCCAAAATTTCCTTCTCTTGAATTTTGAGGAGAAATTGAGGGGTTTTCAAATGTTTCCATTTCATTCTGATGACTTTATGTTTTGGGTGCTTAACTTGAGGCAAAATGGAAACTACAATCCCCTTTAAAAAATTAATTGTGGAACCCAGCTCAAGCAGAGTCACGCAGATTTGAACAGATAACTTCAAGAGCTTCCATTTGTGCAAGAAATCTTGCACAAGTTATCTCCAGCCTGACACCTACCTGTGGCCCGGCAAGTGCCTCTCCAGTTTCCATTAACTGTGTTAGCCACGCTGTAAGAGGCTATAAGAGAAGCTTAGGCCCACGGTTCACACAAGCACCAAGATTCAGATGTTCTCCAGACGCATTTGTGTTTAGCATCACGCTTCAATTGCCCAAGAACCACAGACAAGCTGAGGCTGTATGAGACCTCTGGAAATCACTTGGTCTACACCTTGCTCAAAGAACAGGTTAAAACCATGGCTCAAACCAGGTTCAAAGCTAAAGTAAGTGCGAAAACGGGTGTCTTCTTTGGAGCTGAGTATTCTTCCAGTGCCTAATGGGGGAGACTAGAGAACTGTTTTTGATTAGAAACCAAAGTTTTAGAAAATTAAAATGAGGGTAGATTGATCCAGCCACTCGTCTTACTTATTACTAATTTATGATGTATGATAGGAAAATAAATCACATGTTATTGATTCTGGATTATAAGTGTGTTGTGTTTAATTACTTCTACAGTATCCTTTATCTCTTTTCCAACCCTGGAGAACAAGAATTGTTATTACACATTATTGTCTCATCTTTAGGAATCCAATGATCCTTAGATTTCAAGTATAGGAATTCTCCTGACCAGAGTAAAACAGGTACTGGAAAATTTTTTAAAAGTTAAAAAAAACCCAGGTTTCTCTCTGATACATCTTTTCTCCTTCATGATTGTCCTAATGGTAACTCAGTCTTGGTTCAAAAGAAAAATCTGCCTTTTGGATCAATATCTCAGGGTTTTTTTCTGTATGAATGAGGATATCCTCTTCTGACAAACTTATTTCTGTTACTGTCATCACTAAACTTATTGCATTTCACAATACAACACAGTGACGTGACAAAAAATCCATCACAATTCCAGCTAAGTTGCAGCAAAGTTCATAATAAGTGAAGTCTAGTTCTGCAACAGAGTTAGACTTTGTTGCCCTGCAAAATTTTTTTCACATTATAGTTCAAAAAGTAAACATGGGAAAAAATAGAGTGATTATAAATGAGGTCTCCAAAGAAAAAAGTAGAAATATTTAATACAGATTATTATGCAAACAAGGTTTTCATATCCTAAATTTTAATAAAATTAGATTTAACAAAGCTCTCCGAGGAGCTGGCCCTTAGGAGTTTATCAAGATGAGCATTAATTGAAAGAAAAAAAAAATAAAATTGAGCTTAAGACTAAATTGAATTATAGGTGAAGAGCTAAAAAACATCATTGATGTACTGGAAAAGAACTGCATATAACTTTTTTTTTTTTAAAGAATAATATTTAAAAATTATAAAATATTGAAAAAGAACTGGAGAAAAAGAAGCACAAAAAATTAGTCTTTTGGTCGTCTTCAAAATATGTTTTTTTAATAGTAAATGCAAGTTGTGGGACTGAGATAACTTCCACTTGAAATTAGATACAGTGAGTTAGAGAAAGTTAAAATAAGCCTGATTTTCCAAAAGTGAAATCCTTAGGTTCTTAGGCTCCCAGATACTCATATTGTATTTCAATTTGAGATTTTTTTTCTTTCTTAAGCTGACTAGATGCTTCTGAAAACATTGCTCTGGGTCAGCCTAATTCATAATTAGATTTTAAACTACTGGGTATACTGGGAAGATCAGACAAAATTCAAATATTCTCCATCCCTGCTAGAATCCCTCTAGGAGCAGTATTCAACAAAAGGAACAGATATTGTACAGGGTACAGTGAGCTGCAGGAGAGTTCAACTCTCCTCTTTTATGTCAAGTGGAATCAAGGGTCATGCACCATTTGACTCCTGACCTGTCTTCCCATTCCTCCTGAGGAGAAACCACATTCACCTCACACAGAGCCTGAGCTTCCTACTTGCTAAGCTGTGCTGGCTTTTAAGTGATGACAAAACTGGTGGGGGTCTCTTGTATTTCTGCCTTGTGTGTCTTTCATAGTTAAATCACACAAATAACAGCATTATTAACAATTACACAAACACACATGATCAAGTGATGCAGCATTTAACCTACTTATCAGAACATGTCCTTGCTGCTCTATTACCCTCTCATTGTTTTGTCTTTTTACTATACTGTGTGCAGGAATGTTCTAGACTAGCCACTAGAAAAAGCCACAGTTCCTTTATCATCATCATCATCATCATCATCATCATCATCATCATCGTCATTTACTATCATCATTCTTATCAGTGACAACCCCTACTAAACTGAGATTGAGGTGGTATAGAGGGGTATTTTCAGAATATCTATGGAAAGGTCTGTGGTGGTGCAAGCACCTGATATATCCCAGCATCTAAATTTTAAGCATATGTTTTTAGAAGGGCCATTAAGTGATTTTTAAAGACACAAATGAAATGTACATGCTTGTCTCTTGTTAAAAGCTGATGGGAAGTTAGTACCTGTCTCCTACATGCAGTGGCAACCCAACTGCTTTGTCAGATGTTTGCAAAGGCCCTTACTGACCACTCCCACTCTGTACACAACAGTTGCCCAGCAGAGGGCTGAGATTGCTCCATGCCTGCAAACTTTCATGGAAAAGTTGGACTGGGGTCTGCCCAACCTGGTCTAGTGGAAGGTGTTCCTGCTCATTGTGGGGGGTTTGGACTGGACAGTCTTTGAAGGTCCCTCCAATTCAAGCTATTCCATGACTCCATGACTCTATGACCCTATATTCCTCTTTCTCCCATATGCCATTTTTTCCTAAACTTCTTTCTGTGGTACCCAGGTTTGTAAAGCACTGGCATCCAGATCCATCTGCATGTTCCCTTGGTCTTGCTGGCAATAGTGACACAATTCTGCTGATAAACCTTGTGCTTAACCCACCTTAACTGAAGTGGTGGCTGACAGATGTCACTGCACAAAAGCTACACCTGGCGATATGCGCAGGTTACTGCTCTCCGCTCTTCTTCCTGAAGAGGTCACAGAAGTGCTTTTCTAGCCTTAACAACTGGGAACTGAAGACAAGTGAAAATATTTTAAATTTGATACATCCTTCCTTTCTGGCGTTGATATTACTACGGTATGTGTTTTTATGTGTTCATATTTCTACAGATATTGCTTATAAAATGCAATTTTCTGTATATTTTTCCACTGTATTATATGGCCTCACATTTTATAATCCTACGGCCCAAACTTCATGGTTTCTTTGTGTCTGTTCTCTTTGATGCAAATATCAATACACAGTTGATGTTAAAATGCCATTTCTTTCCTGTTTAAACATAATCAGTACAAAGAAAAAAGAAAGAAAGGATGAAATTATATTTTTCCCCACATAGAATATTATCATTTTTGTCCAGAGGAACAACTTTGGTGATGTTATCTTAGTTTCTGGGTGACACTTGGGACAGAATTTCAACGAATTTTTTCTATTTGGGGTATCAATGTCCTACTTGTTCCAAAATACACAAGTGCATGTCAGTAAGGGCAAAAAGAGACTTGATCTGAATGACGGAGAAATCCTAGAGAAAAATATGAAAGAACATGCAATAAATCAGGTGCATTCTGAATACATCAAACACACTGCACATGCACACACTGGCTCAGTGGCGCATGGATGTGGCACAGGGATCATAAGTCTTTTCTGATGAGGTTTCTGTATGTTCATAAATCCTCGACAAACTACGCTGCAGTGAGTGGAGCTAATGGAGTAGGGAGGTAAATTCCCTTAAGCCAACCTAGTCAATCCGCGCTTTCACTCAGATATAACTCTTCCACCTTCATATTGCAGTTTTACAATGTAACCTGCAACAGAAATGTTGTAGAGGCCTTTATCGCCTGTCATGACTGGACGAGGGATCCAAGATGGCTTTTCTTGAGAAATTCCACTGAATGTTTTCTCCTCCAGATTTGATCCAAATCGCTGGATGCAGAAAGGCGACTGAAAAAGTCTTCAACCCAAGTCTTGAATGTTCTGTTGAACTCCCCTCAACTGAGGAAGGCTCTGCAAAAATTATGAGTCCAAAGGTAATTTAACATTTTAGGAACTGTAATTCCAATATTGAATCCTACCAAAAAATTTACCACTGGCCACAAGAACACATGATTCAGGACAAGGAACATCCTTCTGCTGTCTCAGTAAAAGCTGTCTTCTTGCACCACCTTGCTTTTTCTTCATCTAGACACCTGCACGTGCCCGTATGCGTTTTCCGTTCTGACTACAGAAAATTACAGCTCTGGCCCACTGCATCAAAGTGTTGATATTGTGAAGTACTTAGAAAAAGTGTTATTATACGGAAATGCTGAATTTTATTGATGAGAAGTCATCACAGGTAACTTCAGTATGAAAATCTTCTAACTACACCAGAGAGAGAAGCAATTTAACAATCTTAACAGACCTATCTTTATATTGATGTTATAGATGGCCTTGAGACTTAGGCATTAATAATTTCTGTGGATTCCAGGGAAGTTCAGTTTTAAATCCCTTGCACCCACTTTCTCCCTGGAATGCTGGATTCTTGCCAGATCAATTCTTAAACGAAACATTGCTTTCTATATTATTTAATGTTTCAAGAATCCGTGAGAGAAATAAGTGGTCAATTAATACCTGAAACCCACAAGGCATGAATTAACCACAGCAGATAGCCTAACCCTTATTTCACCTTGATTCCACTGTAGAATGGAAGTTGGCAGGACCAAGGAGTTGGATTTAATGCTGCATTTGCTGCAGATGCCTTACTGTCCCTCATGTGAGTACACTGGGCACAGTTCAGGTGGTTAACTCAATTCTGACTACTTGACTTTATTGATAATGCAGGAAGCCAGGGTCTTGCATACACAGAAAATACACACTTTGAGCCACAGAGCTGGCTTGCACTTGGACTTCAGAGGAGTCCCAGTGTCTAACATAAGTGTCTCTACTTAGCCAGTCTGAATACGTTTCCTAATCTTTTCAAACCTCCATGTCCCAAATGCAAAGTGTAACGATAACATCTTCTCTACCTGACAGGCTTAGCACAACCCCAACTATGTCAAACTTGCTGAGTGGTTAACGGCTGCAATAATCATTAGGGCTTTCTAAACTTTTAAAATACCTAACCAGAACTCTATGACAAAACCAGTCTCATCAAAACAGTTTCTTTTTTGACTAACACAAATAATTTAATATTACATCCCTGGTATTTTCTTGGTATGAGACATTCCCAGCCTAGCTAGATGTGAGATGAGGTGACGTGAGGTGAGATAGGGAGGAGGGAAAGGGGAAAAAGGGGGAGAAAGGGGGAAAAAGGAGGAAAAAGGGGGAGAAAGTGGGAAAAAGGAGGCAAAAGGGGGAAAAAGGGAAAGGGAAAGGGAAAGGGAAAGGGAAAGGGAAAGGGAAAGGGAAAGGGAAAGGGGGAGGGAAAAGGAAAGGGG
>VZTI01001575.1:1001706-1028275 GCA_013397865.1 Struthidea cinerea | reverse complement strand
TTAATAATTTAAATTTGCTGGGGAAAAAAATGGGGTTTTTTTTTTTTTTTTTTTAGTTTCTTGTATACCAGTCAACTTCTTTAAAGGAGTTACATTATTATTCTACTTTATTACTTTATCGAATTGAATCAGTCCTCTCATCAAAGCATTGACATGAGCTGGTTTGAAAAGATTTATTTCCAACCTGGGAAAATTCACTGCCATTAATATATTACTTTCCTTTAATTCATTGTTAATTCAGGCTTGTCTCAAATGGTCCATCATTTTGCTTCAAATATAAATGAAACTCGTAATTGCTTGGATTATCCTATTTATTCTTCCTTTAAAAAGTTTGTTACTATGCATTTTTTCCATTACACTTCAAGCATGTCCTGAAGTTTTAAACACTGGATTAAATCTACTTTAATGGTTTGGGTAGCACCTGAGACGGCTCTTTGAAATTCTTAAATACAAAATTACTGAGTTCTAATGATTTTAAAAGGGTTTATTACGTGAACACAATAGAATTTAAATGGGAAATATTTCATCATGATGTGACAAACAAATGCTGGTCAGAACCCCTCACTGATCATTTCTAGGGTTTCTATACACTGCCATCCCAGTCGCATCCTGTTGTCACATGCAATATATGCTATTTTGAATGACACATTGTTATACACTTTGAAATGGTAATGGTTCAGATGACTTTGTATTAACAGTTACAAACTAAGGTGTCTTCACTGGAAGAATTTACCTTTCATGTGAGCTACATAAGTGAATTGCAGTATTCCCTGGAGAAGAGAGATGTAGTAAGGGCTCCTAGCTCTTTGATAATTAACAAAAAATCAGATCAAGAGGTTGTCCCAGCAGAATCTGAACTGCTTCCAGTGCTGGCTACCAGCTGTTTCCTTTAACTTTGCAGAAAAGGAAAGGAAAGGCAAAAATTGAGTGAAAAGACACCTGTCTCGAGATGTCTTTGTACCATCCATGGTAACAAAGAGATCATGTCATTACGTCTTCAGTCACATCTGATCAAGCCACTGTAATGATACCCCCTACTGTCACTCCCGTCCCCTGCCCACCATTTTTACAACTGTGGTAGTTATGCTACCCCTGGTGCTGCTGCCATCCAGCATTACTGTTGGTGCTGCTTCAATCTCTGTTGTGCTGTTAATAGCAAATTTAGCCATCTGAGTAGATCCTCATGTTGATACTTAATGGCTTCTGAACTGGTTCCCACTGCAATAGAATTGCTTTGTTGCTGTCTAAGGACACGGAGAACAAACACACACACACACAACTTCCAGGGAGAGCAGCCAGGGACCATTTGCAAGATCACCCTTTGTTAACCAGCCAAGGAACAATAACTCTGTAATCAGCGTGAATCTGGAAACCAGCTGATATTTAGAGGCTTAAGTGGTTAGAACACTTGGTGGGCAAGGATAAGCCTCAACTTCTGGTCTTTCACTGGAAGTCCATGGTGTTTTTGATGGCAATTTGCAAATGTGAAGACGTTTCTTTTAGGTAAGACAACAGATGATAGCCATTCAGAATTCTGGGTTCAAAATGGACTAGCATCTGCAATCTTGCTGCTTACTAACCTATGTTCACCAATAAAATGGAGAAAATTATGTTTTCTCTACTTTCATTTTCTCCATTCAGTTCGTAAATTCATTAGAGAGGGTTGGGGTGGGGAAAGTTTTCCATTTGTTGCATTTTGGGTTTGTTTTTTAACTCTGGTTGTATGCAGCACAATATATAACTGATCAGTTGAGTAGGAAACCATACTCTGCTAAGAGTATTGACATAATTACCTGGCGTCATCATTTCTTTTTCTTTCTCTGGAGTCTGCAATACTACATACATGTGGAATGAATATCTAATGAATTCCTCTTCTCTTACTTTCCCCAGGAACGAAAATTTTTAAAACTGTTTTCATTTCATTGATTTTATGAGAACAGTTCTATTGGGCGATATCTGAAACCGTAAACCTCCAACTGGCTGAGGATGCAGCTGATATGTGTGGGCATGTATTCATTATTTGTTCCCCAGGGACTGCACACATGTTGAAAACCAGAAACATACCTCAGATTTAGACAGTAAATATTATCTAAAACAGTATATAAGTTCAATCAGTAATTAGTCAGTAATCAAATCAAGCCAGTCATTGCAGATTCTCATCTGTGTTGTATATATTTCGTCCTGTGCTTCTTGACTGATGCTATATGAAAACATGTAAATTAAAGTAATCAACTAAGTTGTATGTGAAATACAGGACAGAAAAACCAACTCTTATTTCATACTGTGTTTACCTATAATTTCTAAAGAATTGCCTATGTTGAGGAAATGCCTTGATTTTTTTTTTTTTTTTCAATTAATACAGAGTAATCTGCCTTAATGGTAAGCGGTGAAAAGGAATCCAGCTTTTTCAGCATTTACCACTATGTGTTTTATTTTTATTTTTCTTCCAGTCTTCATCTCTGCTACAACTTCATTTGCCTTGAATGGCATCACATAAAACATTTCACATTACATAAACTGTGCTTCCCTCAATCATTTTCCTATATCCAAATGTAATGCAGTGAATATGGCTTTCTAATGGATATAGATCTGCCTGATTTTTTGTTGGGGAAGAAATTAATTTACTAAGAAGAAAAAAAGAAAAAGGAAATAATTAAAGTAACATGTCATTAAAGAAACATTTTGACTACTGCTGTACACTATTAACATTGCTTTTCTGGCATTTTCATTGTTGCTATTTTATTTTTCTTTAGAGAACTGTGTTTAATTCTCCTAGAAACACATGAACCAACTGACCAGGTTGAATTTAGGCTAACAGGGAAGTAGCCAGCCCATAGATACCTGTTTCTCATTTACACATCAATAAATCCATGTGGAAACATACTAATAGCAAGAAGGAAATTTAGCTTAATCATGCTTTCTTGGATTATATGTTTTGTTATATATGTTTTGTTGATCCTGCCTATGTTTTGTTGATCCTAGAAATCCACAAGGATTTTCTACATGGTCTGTTGTGGTTCCTTCACCCAGATGTTTCTGGGATGGCAGAAAGTGCGTTTGTAGAAAAAGGATGAACAGGATTGTGCTGTTGTCTGCAGTGGTTGAGAAAGGAGCATCTGGGGATGAAATACCTTGTTGGAAACTGTTTGAGCCTGAATCAACAAGGGAAATAAACTGTGTCTCAAGAACATAAAAGATTATTTTTTTAATGGTTTCCGTATGTGCATGATCTTCACTGTTATTGCAAGTAAGCTTTGTGTTTATGTGTGTGTATTTATAAAAAAATTGGACATTTAAAGAGAAAAAAGAATTACATCCTCAAAAAGGATAAAGAAACTTAAGTGCAGAAAAGAAAGAACATATTTAGGTACATACAACAGCAACAGCAAGTCTGAAAAATTGAATGTCAACATTTTCTTAAGAGTCACACCAATTCTTTAGTGCAAAAAAATACTATTTAAGCAAAAAAAAAAGAATAATTTCTGTATAAGAGAAACATTTTGCAGTTTATTGAGATGATTACATTGCATTAAATTCCTACATCCATTAAAGAGAAAGAAAAAAAATCAATTCTCTAAGCTGTATGAGTAGCCCAGATAAAAATTGAACTCCTCTCCAGATATACCTGTTCTTCTTCACTAACTACTCTCTAGGAGAAATCAACTTCAACTTGTTGCTGATCTAATGCCAAGGAGAGATGAATAAAAAGCATACTACAAAACTTTGTTTGATTTCTTCATTAAAAACAGTAGAAATAGATGGAAAATAATGTTACAAAAACACATTGTCCAGAGTAAATCTGTGTTCTTTCAAGTCTTCAGAGAAGATGATTTTGGTTTCAAAAAGGTCTACAAATGTTGGTTTTGTCACGATCTCAGAACAGGACCTATTTTCAGCCAAATAACTTAGAAATAGTGTCTTTGATTTTTTCCTCACAAAAATAGTAGGTCATACTCATTCAGAAATGGATTTTTTTTTCATAAAGTGTTCACAAGAACTTTTTTTTTATTTTCTAATGGGTTCAACTTAAAGTTTGAAACAATATAAAATTCAATTTTTTCTCCTTTTTTTTTCATATAGTTTTGTCATAAATTCATCATCCTTCAAAGAATAACTGTGAATTCTAACACCTCTTATTTATGAGGTTAAAAATAGATCAATATGGTGCTTAACTGAGTGTAAGCCATGTGGTAGCCTGGTGCCAAGTGCAAGGATGGTCTTGTTTTATCATCAGGCTCCCCAAAGAAAAAAGCTAGTGGGATTCTGGTTTGGGACCTGGTCAAATCCATCATTTCATTATGAATGTGTCGTATATCTTTGAGTAACCTTGACCAAGGGCATCAATGCACGAAGAAGTTACCTATAGCTAAGTCCTGGTGCTGCGATTTTGCATTGTAAGTGTTGCTGGTACATGCACGGGGGGGCAACTGTAGAGAAGTAGCTGAGCTTTGTTGACCCAGATTGCATTTTTTCACCTACAAAATAAAGTTAACCACGATTTTCTACGAGATATTTTGAGTGTATTCCTATAGAGTGAATAAGTAGGTATCATTGGTATTGCTATTAATAATAATACATTCGCTGATCCACTGAGCAAAATCTTTGTGTGGAGTTCCAAGAAAAGTAAATCTCCTACTCCCTCTATTAGCCAACCCTTTCCTTCACTTCTTCCCTTCATTAAAGTGAAAGCAGTATAAAAGGTCTGATCAGGATTGTAGCTGCAAAGTCAATAGGAGCCAGTCATTTAACTTCTTTAGGCACCTTTGAAAATCCCAGCCTGACATCACTACAAATTAGCTGCACCAGAGCGGGGTTTTTCTTGGCAAGTAATATCTGAATTACAAAGCATTTCTGCTTAACAAATGTTTCTTTTTCGTTAAAGAACTCTCAGAGATTTTTTTGAGCTGGATTCTCAACATGGATTTTTCATATGGAACAATAGTTAGCACCCTGACAGTTAACACAGTAATGAACGATTAGGCAGTAATTTATCTGCTACATTGTATAGCTCCAAAGAGATGAGACAACTTTTCTCAATATTTCTGGCAGGGGTTTTGGGGGGTCTTTGTCAGTTCATTTTTATTCATATCTGGCTATAGTTACACTGGACCATTGTGTTATGCAGATTGAACAAAATTTCACTCACTTCTCTTGTTTTTAAAGGAATGCACCAGTTTTGAGGGTTTTTTTCTCCACACCCTATTTATCCGAACTCCACTACCAGGGTATGGACAGCTCCTTAAATGTTTTAGAGATTGTCACTTAATAACATGAAGAATTAGGTGTTTGGGTAACGTCTCTAGTGCACGGGAGAAAACAGTGCACAAAGCTGAGAAGCTACAGTAGAAAACGCACAGGTGAAATGAGACACAGATTTCAGAGCTGTGGGAAACATATTTTGATCTGTTTTGAGAGAAATCTCTATTACAGCTACAGCTAATTCTTGAGCTTTCTGTTAAAAAAGAATCTAATTATAGACATTAGTGGATGATCAAATCTGAGAAGGACATCTATCCTTTTACACTTAAAAGCAATTCGGGAGTACATTTCATCGGACCTGTCTTTTTTGCTTAGCATGAGATGAAAAAGTCTCTTGAGTGCCTTTACAGGATGACTAAGACATTTTCAAGTTCACAAATCTGGGCACATGAACGACTATGAATGACCCCTCAGCTGACCAAGACTGTGCTAGTTCCCTAAATCTCTCCACGGTAGTTCTACCAGGTTACCTAGAGAAGTCTAAGAAAGTTCCCAAAGACACATGGTATCAGTTGCCCCACTGCTGTATCTCTCATAAACTGTAGAGAAAAGCTGCATGAGTCCTCCATTTAAAAAAAAAAAAAAAAAAAAAAAAAAAAAAANAAAAAAAAAAAAAAGAGACTGAACCTTCCCCATGTTATGAATTCCATCGGAGCTCAATGAATCCCACTAACCAAGCCACTGAACTGTTGGTTGGCCACACACGTCCTGGTACCACAGGGTGCACATCTAAATAAAGTGTTCTGAAGACTGAAATTTTGGGCTTGGGGTATCTCAAGCATCAATTTTATTGCTCTGCAGTACTTACTCAAAGGATCCAACAACTCTTTCGTCTCACGTCCTACTGGTGTCAACAACTCCATAGCACTTACATACGATTGCAAATCTAATCCCCCATGATTTGCCTCAAGGTCTAGTTTATAGCAATTACCACTGGCAATAAAAAACAATAAAAATTTAGATTATTATTAATGATTCAATACATTAACATTATTTCAAGATCTAATTCTATTAAAGAAGCATTAACCCTTCTATGATCATGGTCCCAAAAGTCATTTTTTTAAGCAAAAAATGAATAGATCTTCTGCAAGCTCTTTAATGATGGATATGGCCCTAAGTCATTCACTCAGCTGTTTTATTACTTGTCTCTAAGTCTGATGAGTTCAAAGCAGATGTGCATCACTGAATTCTCAATAAAAGGCCACTGCTTGTCCTGTAGAATAATAAGAACTGCTAATGACACCAATTAAGGGCTGTAAATGTCATTTACACTTGTTTGTTATTTTTCAACTCAATAAGAGTATAGAAGGCAGAGGAGCCTGCCATCACTTGGACTGAAGTGAAACAGTCTGAGGGGACATTTTAATTGTTATATAAGGTGCAGTAATAATTTTAAAAAAAATATCTATAATGGAATGATTGCATTTGTGATTAGGTCAGTTGCAGAAGATACTTCAGTCTTGTTTTTTTCAAGAACTATGAGCTATCAAAAGTAAATGTCCAAAACCCCGAACTCCAAATCCATATGAAATAAACCAACACCACACATACACACACATTGGTTGCAAAGGATTAAAAGTAAATCTCTCTTAATACTGATTTCCTGTTCTACACTGCATTAGCTCATGGGTGCCAGGCCTGATATACACATTCAATCAAACAGCTGAGATCTTGAATAAAAAAGAACCTTAGTGCCAACAGGACTGATGACTGCACTGAAATCGCATTTATTTAGTGTTATGTAGCAGAAGGTTGATAATAGTTGTTCTGAATGTGAACAAATCATTTGGAATCAGATGTGTTTAAGAACAGATTTTGTTCCAGGTGTAGGTTTGGAAAAGCCTTATCCAGGGACTCCGTATCTGTTTTGCCATCAAAAACTTACTCTGTGGTATGCCTAACCACACCCCTTTGAAACTGCCTTGCAAAGAACAGGAAGCAAATAAGTAAAACTGAAAAAATTGAATCTACATGGTCCTACATCTTCTTATGTAGGAGTGGACTAACCATAATTTGTAATTTGCCAGCTTGTTATATGCCTCATCTGCTATTTGCTGCAAATATACTCAGAATTACTGCTCAGGTGACTCAAAAGCTCCCTGCATTCCCATGATAATTAGATTTCTCCTGCTGGTCCCGAACAAGGTCCTCACAGCACACCTCTCTCTTCACTGCTCGACAAGCTGCAAAGTGCTGCCTTCCTTGTCATGACACTCACACAAGGAACTTCTTTATCTCTCTTAAATAGGGAGCCCAGTGATGTGGGTTGTGTCCTTGGAAAAAGTGTCAGACAAGAACTGCATTTGTGTCTTTACATCAGAATAAGTCAGTGGAGGATTTTGGCATGCTGCATGAGAAACAATGGCTGAAAGAAATTTCTAAAAACAACAGACCTTAATCTCTTACCATCCAATTGACTGCCCTCACCACTGACTCATACAAATAATCTGTCTTTCTCTTTTGCTTCTTGCCTCTTTATTTTGGGCATCAAGACTTGAGCAGGAATCTGATTTGAGAAATACAGAGTGGAGGCAAAGCAGAGTGAGTATTCAGACCTTTATCAAAGAAATCTAACTCAATAGGTTGCCAAGTAATTTGGGGTGAATTTTGTCTTTTTCTCTCAGTTTCAGGAAAGCACTGTGCATTGTAACTAACATGTCCTTTCCAGTTTTTCTTCCCATCTCACTTAAGCAAAGCTATCCATATACCCACCTGAACTAAACCTTTACCTTTTAGGGGCTTTATCACACGTGTGGGATCCTGATTGCTGAATTTGGGTTGAAGTGGCTTCTAGGCAACCAAGAAACTTGAAGGACTGTAACTCATATTTGTTTGGATTTTTTTTTTAAAGATCTTTTACAACCTGAATTTCTTTCAAAAATCTCTAAAGTAGAAAAAGGAAAAGGAAAATGGGAAAAGGGAGAGGAAAAGGAAAAGGAAAATAAAGGTACTACTATTAGTTATTTTCAAGGGCAGGTGCTGGTCCAGATTAAATTGATGTCCCCCTGGATATAACATTTACAGCAGGATTATGTTCCTAAGTGAACGGCAGCCCAAACCGGAACAGCATCCCAGTAAAATTTCTTCAAGGGAGAAGGGGAGGGGAAATAAAAAATAAAGCCAGATAAACAACCAGATAAATAAAACAATTCCACCTTTGCAGAATTCCATGCTCTCTACATCTGTCTTGTTGTACTCCCACCAACTAGCTGTTATTGAGTGCTTTTCAATTGGCATTTATGACTGCCTCTAATGGCTTGCTTGTACATGAGGCTTGCATATCTTAACTAAATATTCAGTGATTTTTCCTTATTCTAATGTTCTTAATTAGATTTATGAACTCTTTACTATGTTTTATGTTGATGAGGGACTGAGAATAAAATCCCGAAATGCTCACTCTAATAAAATATCACAGCTAACCAACTTGTGCTATTGCATGTGTTATTTCAGTGAATAATGAGCTTTAAATAATGTTCTGAATATGTTACCAAGGATGCAGTAAAGAAATATGGACTGGTGATCTATTACAATACATTAATAAAAACACTGGTGCATATAGTTCACTGTCCATAAGGTGTAATGGATCATGCTGAGAGAACAAGTTAAGGGATAAGGGGATTGAGACTTTTTTTTTTAGAAGTCTTGTATATGAGTACCCATTTTATATAAAGGAAATTAATATTTGTTATTTCTAGTCTCTTTTGCTTTTTTTTTTTCTTTTTAGTTCTTTGAATCTGAAATAAATTAATTAGTAAAGTTAAAAGGCAGATATAGTATAATACAACTTTTTCTTAAATTTCACATCTGGAACTATGATATTGAAAATGTTTAAGCAACATAAACCATGGTGCTGTAATTAATCAAATTTACAAAAATCGTGCCAAAAACCTGATACCTAGCAATAATTACAGGAAAATTTTCTGTACCTATATATTTGTTGATGATATGAAGACCAAGATTAATTTTTCTTAGCAGTATCACATCAGTCCAGTGTGAATTCTCTGGGTACTAAGCCTGCTAATGCACTGTGTAGATAATCATGCCTTCAATTCAGAGAAAAATGTACATTTTTGAGAATTATATCCAGAAGTAATATATATTAATACAGTGCTATTGACTTCAGCAGCTCATATGAATAAACAAAAGCATATTCTACTGCCATTTACACTTCTAAAAATCCTTGACACTGTAGGAGAGACCAGGAGACTTACTCTGTTTTGTGGTGATTTTGTGTGAGCAGGCAGTCATATAATTCCTTATTCTACCAAACAGAATCATTTTGTGAATACCTTCTATCATTCCTTCTTTCCTCTTTTATAGGACTCTTGCTGGCTTTGCCAACAGACTTGAAGCACTCCAGTCTTTCCACTGACTCCACTGTGTGTAGTATAAGAACCTATAATGATGTGCTCTTTCTGTCAGAAACCGTTTTTCACTGTTTTCTGAATAGCCAAGTGGATTTTGAATGTTGATTAAGGCCCGCCAGTGTTCTGGAACCTGCTGCTGGGACTAAAATGATCTTACAAAATAAAAGTGACATTCCAAGGGTAGCTGGTAAAAAAAACTTCCAAGATATTCCCTCCAGAATGCCACGAGAGTTCATAGGCACTTTTTGACTTACACTGATTCATGTACAGAGCAACAGGTGTCTTTCCAATGTTGTGACTAACTTACAGAAATATGATTTTCCACTCACATATAATTCAAAAAATGCACCTTAAAATCTCAGAAAACTACATTCACTACATTCATGTGTATGTGAATGCCTGTGTATCTAAACTACAAACCAAGACCAACATAAATCAAGTGGGTGAATCTCAGCTCAAGGGCTCAGGTATATGATATCCAAGTCCTACCATCAGGTACAAGTATGATGATAGTTCACTTTTACACAAATTTTCACTGAAAGCATGAGACAGTAAGTGAGCAAAGACCACAAAAGATAAAACAGGTTAACAGAGTCAGAGAGTGTTAAAGCAGGAGAAGTTATGTAAGGATTCGAGAGTAAATACATTAAAATAGAAAGCTAAAAATCTTTAAGTAAAACTGCAAAAAAATTAAGACTTGGCAACCTAGCATTGCCGAAACACTCATAAAAGCAGTGGAAGCCACTCTTTCCCCGAAGGACTGAGGAAATAATAAACAACTACATCTAAAATTATAGAATAGAATAATGGGAAAATCCAGGCTGTATCTCTAGAGAGCTATTCCATCTTCTCATAAAGGAAAGGCCTTTGATCAAAGGTCCTGTCAAACTGAATTTCCAATGAGGTCTATTTCACCACTTCTCTGTGAAACTTATTCCAGCATTTTATGGTTCTCACAGCAAAAAGGTTTTCCACCTCCCTCCATAAATCAGGTTCTGCAATCCTTTAAGCCCCCTGCTTGGTGGTCCTACTCTAGACTCTACTTTTTCAAAGCAAAAATTATACCATGGAGCAAATTAAAACTGAACACAGTGTTCCAGGTGTATCCAAACAAGTTATGGCCAGAGTGTAATAATCACATCCCTTCATCTGACAGTGTTGCTGCTCATGGATCTCAGGAAACAGCTTGTCTTTGTAGTTACAAGAGCACTGTGCTGATGATGATAAATTTAATCTCCCTCAAGGCCCAAAGGTCCGTCCAGCAAAGATACACCTAAGCAAGGCAGATCCCAGCCTGTTCTGCTGCTGTTTCTGTCCTACGCACCAGGATTTTGCACTTATCACATGTCAAAGCTTCTGCAGCTTTTGTTGGCCCAGTCTTTTTTGTATTCTACTTGCCAAGTTTCTTTGCTCAAAGTAGTAGTTCTCCAAATGCCTGTGACCTGTGTGGGTGAAGGTATTTACAAATACAAGATATCATGATTAAAAATGACTTTAGTGTAGCTTATTTGTCACATATATGTCTCACATAAAAGTTTCTGAGGCACTTTTAAAGGATTCTTAGCAAACTCTGAAGTTTCCACAGATAAAAGTAGTAAGGTACATCTTGTGCTCCGTGAAGACCACGTGTGTGAAAGGGGCTTAAGTTTTAACTCTGTCCAATTCCATTCAGGACCACAAACTGGGACCTCCTGAGCCAGTCACTGCCTCTTTACCTCTTTGCTATACACAGCTATTTTTAACTTAAAACAATGGCATCATCCTCTGATCTTTCCTCCCCTGCAAACCTCACCTAGCGTTCCCCAGTTCAAACTGATCTGTACTTCCAGCTTGTATTCTGTAGCTGGGAGGTGGGGGGATGATAAAGATGATAGATCTGTCAGCCCAAAGACGACTCTCCCTACCTTTTCATAACCCTCAGGTAAGAGCTGTGAGAAGTGCAGGGAGAGCTACTTTTCTTCCTGAAGTTTATCCCGGATTGCAAAAAAAACTACATCTTCTCTCTGTGGGTGTTTTGGCATGAAAATACAGCCCAAAAAGCAGACCCCAGAATCACACAAGTAGGAACAATCTCCTTTCAAAAGAAATAATTTGCAACTAGAAAATATATTTTAGTCAAACGTGTTGTGATTTTGACAATTTTTCTTTTGTTTTTCCCAAATGTCATTACAAACCGGAAAAGCACCACATGTTGAGAGCCACAATAAAATATTTCATTTGAAAGTGTTGACTTCAAATTGCATGTAAAATGGACAGTTATTTCAAAATAAACTGCAATTTGGCACATGACAATTGAACACACTGAAATGTCGAAACGGTTTTACTCGCTGGATTTACTTCTTATGCAAATATAGAAATTTCTTTCTGGGGGTGCGACTCTAAATTGGTTTCTAAAACCAAGCCCAAAAGAACTCCAAATAATTTTTTTTCCCCTCATTTTTCAGTGATTTCAGCTTTGTCCCCCTTTGGAATGAAAGTAAATGTCAAAGATTGGAACATCAAAACATTGAGATGGAGATTTTTTTTTTTTTCTGATGAGTTCTAATATATTCTTATACCAAAAAGCTTCACAGCAATAGTTTGTCATTTTGAAAATCCAAATGACCTGTAATAATTTTTGCAAAAATGAAGAATTCTTCAGATTTTATGTTTATTCTTTTATATCATAATGTTTGGGGGGTTTCTGAGATTTTATAGATGTTGGCTCGAGTACGACATCAATGGTTTTGCCAAGGAAGACACAATTTGTTCCTTCTGTTTTCATGATTAAGAACAGAGATATAAACATGACCTTTATAATCTGTGCTTCTTATATGAGGTCTGTCCTTCCCTCAAAACACCAATTCTGTATGTGTATGTCTTTATTTATACGTATATAATATTCAAACATGAGTTTTTAAATCAATATTTATAAATTAATCTTAATAATTTATGGAGTGCTCATTAACAAAACCAAAATTTATTGCATCATAAAAGTTAGTCCTAATATATTACATCAGCTATGCTTACAGTCCCAAAAGTCTATGTCTACAGTGCATATCTGTTACTGCAACCTGCACAAATATCCAGAAAATAATATATTTTCTCTGTTTACTTTTCCTTAGGATAAACAGTGAAACAGTAAAAAGAGGCTAAGACACAACAGGGGACGCAAAACAGACAAGCTGCAACAGCCTACATGGGAGAATATTACAGAATCACAGTTGTTGCAATGGCTACCAGCTGTGCATCTGGAATAAACAGGTTTGGAGCCCAGGAGTTTTTAATACAGGGAAAAGTTTACCTCGGATGCTTACTCCTTTACATTTTTATTTCAGTCTTTACTTCCAGTGTTTTTAAGAAGAATATTCCAAAACCCCCAGTTATTTCTGCTATTGTTCTTGTTGACTACTCTGTCAAAAGCTACAGGCAGGTAGAGGCATATTAAAATCTTTGTTACTAATATTTCAGTTCACTGCATTTGATCACTGAGGATTATCTGCCTGCTTGCTTTGTGCTGCTTTGGCAATGATAGGGAGAGAAAATTTTTGGATGCATGAGCTCTGCAATTGTCCCATTACTGCTATTGATCCTTACACAAACCACACAAAGAAGACATTTCTCTGAGCCAGGTTTCACATACATTGACCCCAGAAAATGCAGAATTTTTCTATTTTTGAGGGGATGTGTTTATGCACATGGACATCCCCACCATTAAGACACAGTCAACCTCCAGAGAACCATCTATTTTATGCAGTGAATGAGGCTATGGACACTGAAAACAAGAGTTTTCAGTTAAATTAGTGTGTTCTGGAGTCTATTTTCATACATATGATAGCAACTGACAGCTCGCTTGGATGGCATAATAACTGTAATTCTGTCATTTCATCACTTTTGAGGGCTCGACTTGGCATACCTGCTCATGGCAGGTAATGGAAAAAGAGTACAGAAAAAAACCAAAAAGGTGAAAAAAAAACCAAAAAAGCAAAACACCAGCAAACAAACCCAGAAATGTGATTATATTGTGTGTATGCTGAAAGTCTCACGTCTCACACAGCCCTTGTGAACTCAAATAAAACTGGGACGGATTAGGAAGTAATTCTTTAAAAGACACACATCTGCCAGTAGCTTTTGACTTGCAACTCAGTACTGATCCAGACTTTCATCTGTTTGGTGTGCACCACTGCTGCCCCCTGAGATTCATGACCAAGTTATTTTTGCTGGGAAAACATAGTGATTTGGCAAAAAACCTGAGTATCTAGAGCTCTTCCTGGTGGTACACAGGGCAGACATTCCAACCCAAGAATTTGGAAGCATCTTGAGGTTCCCTGGATATCACTATCCTTGAAAGCCAGCACAACACAAGATTGAGACAATTTATGTGCTGACTGCGTGGAAAAAGAATGAAAAACCCTAAAAATTTAGATTTCCCTCCAGAAAAAAATCCCTGCATGTGAGCATAATCCAGTGGAGAAAAACTTCTGTGGATATTTTTAACTCAGTTGGACCAGATCTATCCTGCACCTCATATGAACAAGATTATTACATCCTAAGATGCTATCACTATAACGATATTAAATCTAATATTTTTTTTTTTTAACTAGCAAGCAAAAAAGTCATCAACAATTTCCTTAGTAATATTTTATCCATTTTCCCCAAATTTCCTCTCTCAGTCACAGATGGTGAGTGTTTCAGGTCTATATCTTTTCAGAAGATGAGATAAGTCAAATTACATTGAATTTATCAGAATCAGATGATTTTTAAAGATACTCTCAGAAGCAAGATTGCAAAACTAATACCTAACTTCCACCCCAGGGTGACTACAGTAGCTGTGGTCTGCTCTTATTCTACAAGCCATCGGCTCTCTGTCCTCCAGCTGTTGTTGGTTATGGCTTCCAGCTTACTCCTAGAAGCAATCTGTGAAAATAAGCATTCTTCAGTTTTTCCCTTTCTCTCTTTAAAGACTCGGACAACTCGGATAATTTCCTGGCATTCCTTAGTAGCCCTTTCTTTAATGAGAAGATCAGCTGGCTGTATAGCTTTTTTTTTCAGTGTATACTGCCAGCTAATGGCAACTTTATTAGGTATCTGCAGTGAGATGATGAGCCACCTGGGAGTATTAACACCTGGATTTACAGTCACAATGGTAGAGCATATTGAAGTCCTTCACTACACTGAATTACTCAATAATAGCTTTTGGAAACATAAATAATCAAGAAGCATCATTTTTGAAGATAAAAGTCAGGAACATGTCTGGCTAATTGACCATGATGGAGTTATAATAGTGAAATACAGCACACTTTTGGAGTAAAGTTCTCTATCGCGCTGCCTCTATCTAAGCATTGAGGGCTGGCAACTCTACAGAAGTTTATGGATAGTGACTCTTGCACACTGCTCCTGACAATAAGATGCACATCAGATTTTACACTGGCCTAATCTATTGCAATAAATTCTGGCTCTAAGAAAAACAGAGATAATGTGAAACAGGAGGACTCTAAACAAGATTATCTCGTGGAGAATGCCATCAAGATTGCTAATTCAGTTTGCATCAAAACCCAGCAAAGGTCAGATCCTGGCAGCAACAGAATGTTTCATCCTGTTTTTCTACATTTAGTTAAGAAAATGTTAAAAACTATTTGTGTATTTCAATCATTTTAACTCCACCTGATTAAGAAAATGCTCTAAGTCACTTACAGATATAACTGCTAAATAAAAGACTTAAGTGTGAGCTTTACAACTTGGCTGAGATGAGACATATATTTACTCAAGTTACTTCAGAGGATTCAAGGCAGTGGCAAAACGCAAAATATAAAACTATAAAAGTCTCTGTGAATATATGACTATATTTTGGTTCTAAATTGTACTAGCCTGTGATATGGTTTTCAAATGGAAGTTTCTGTTGTTTGCTTACTGTTGTTTTGACTTGTTTTTTTTTGACTTTGTGTTTGGTTTTGTTTGTTATTTTTGGTTTTCTGGGAGGATGAATTCTTCTATATTTTTCTTTGATTTTAATTTTCAAAATTTTCTCAGAAAAAAAGTTGTAAAAATTTCCCTATACCATCTATTCATGCATACAAATGATAAGCTTAGCTCTCTTAAACTGCAGATTTCTGGGAGGGAAAAAATTCCCAAAGTTGTGGTTTGTATCTGTTTTTGTTTTATTTTGTATTCAATTTCTTCTTCATTTGCTAATTTTTTTTGAAAATTATAAAATAGGAATAATCCTCCCTTTCTTTGACAATGTCCAAACTTTCTATGGATGTTTTTTCTCTAAATGCCAACATTTGGGAATAAAAAAATATTTTAGAAACCCACACCAACAAAAGATATTTAAACTTCAGAGAGCGTAAAAAGTTTCTCAACAAACGAACACTGGAGAAATTATTTCAGTAACAGTTTTCAAAGAGAAACCACAAGATTTTATTTGCTGCCTCAGGCAATTAACTGGTGAGGTACAGAATCACTTCTCTGCCTCTCCCCAACCCAATGAGTATTTAATTATTCATACAGAGTGAAACAGCTTCAACAGAACAAACACAAGAAGCCCAGGCTGCTGTACCTCATAGTCTGGTGGTTAGAGCTCAGTGTTGCAGGTTCCTGTTTCTCCTCCTCTGCACCAGGGAGGCAGAAGGCTTTAACTCAGGTGCTCACCATGCAGGTGACAGCCCCTGGTTTCAGGGCTCCCTCCGTTTCGTGTGGCCCAGAATCACCTTGTCTCCCCGGGGCTCCCAGGCCCCTCCTGACCCAGCTGTGGGACTGAACCCCGCGGATGAGACAGCAGCTCTGTCACTTCACCACAAAATCTGACTTTGGTGCAGCTCACGTTCCTAGAAGCTCATTTATTTTGCAACAGAGGCTCAATAAATTAAGTATAATTTGATCTTGCATCCTGTGGGTGAAGGTTTCTCACCTGCATCCAGCCAAGCATCCTCTTGGTCTATCCAGAGGCTGCCTCCCCCAACACCACTAAGTGCATTGAGGTGGATGGAGGGATCAGAAGCAGATCAATCCTCTTCCTTTGAAGACTCTGTGGTATAGAGTCTCCGCCCGGTCTCCTCCCTCTCCCCTGTCTGTCACAGCTATTGTCCCCACCTCTTTGCACATGCCCAATTC
This sequence comes from Struthidea cinerea, assembly GCA_013397865.1. NCBI lineage: Eukaryota > Metazoa > Chordata > Aves > Passeriformes > Corcoracidae > Struthidea > Struthidea cinerea. The sequence goes on along the minus strand of VZTI01001575.1, from coordinate 1,011,557 downwards.
CCTTTTTCCAGAATATTCCCCAGTTAGACGTCCATCATGTTGGCTCCTCCCTGACTCCTCCCAAGTTAACACCCCAGTTGTACCCCATTGGTTTTTGTACCCTTGCTCCTCCCCTATACCGTTACCCTATTGGTCCAAGTTGTAAACCCCTCCCTCAATTTTTCCCCTTAAAAATCCCGAACACCCCTGAAACCTTCCGAGTTCTCCCCCTCTCTTGCCGCGCTGCTAATAAACGTAGTCATTGGTAAGAGACAGAGCTCCCCTTCTCTTTCGCTCTCTTTGCCTTCGGGATCGCATTGCCTTACACCGCACACCATCAGGAGCCAGTGTGACCCGGACGACGGACCTCGGGAGACTGATTACCCAGTCTCACCCTGCTGCCAGCGATAGCCTGCACGAAGCGGCTGACAACGCACTGCCGAGAGGCAGACATTGAAAAGCAGTGTCCACAGACACTGTCGCCGAGCCCTGCCGGGATCGGGTCAGACGCAGCCTTAGCGGCCGCTGACCGAGGGACCGCGGCGACAGCATCCCCCCCACAGCTTTTAAAATGCAGCCGCTCATGCTGCCGGCCTGTTTTGGAGCCACAGAAGGGATTCTTCCCTGTGAGGATGGTGAAGAACTGGCACAGGTTGCCCAGAGAAGCTGTGGCTGCCCCATCCCTGGGAGTGTTCAAAACCAAGTTTAGTGGGGCTCGGAGCAACCTGGCCTAGTGGAAGGTGTCCCTGCCCATGGCAAGGAGGTTATAACTTCAGGCGGGGCTGAACAGGACACAGGGACCATTCCCAAAATGTTTACATAGATTCACCTTCACCTCTGCAAGTCCTTGTTGCTGTTTTCTCTACAGCTCCCAGGGTTAGGAACTGCTCCACCTCCCCAGGAATCCCATACTGTTACCGAGTCCTAAATTCAAGTCTGACTGGAAACCGTCATAAAACACATGTGCCTCACAGCCCTAACACGTGTGGTATTTGAAGGCGTTATCTGGAATTGCATCCCAATGCAGTATTCTAGAATTTTTTTCAACATGCCAGCAGCCCTCTTAAGTATCCATTTGGTCACAAATGAACTCCATGTGTATTGGCTGAAGGAAGAAACATTGTGGTAAAATAAGTTAATGGGTGTTCCTCCACATACATGGAATTGTAAACCAGGTTTGTCACATTGGGAACCCAGCATTTGATTGAGGCAGTGCTGAATGGCATTTGAGGATGTGAGGATCAGATACAGACACAGGGAAAAACCCAAACTTGAGTGGGATGTCACAGGACAGGCCGGGATAGCAGCTGTTAAAAACTGGGGAAGTAATCCATGGACAGATGTGGTTGTACATCGGGGAGACAGTTACAAAGGGGCAGTTGGAGTGGTTATGGCAAACCTTGCCTACTTCTGTGAATAAAATAATTAAATAACAATATAATACCCAGTTATCCACTAACCAGGCAGAAGAAGTTACTCACTGCCAAACTAAAAAAGTGCCTGGATTTCAGTTAATGACTTAGAGCATCCAAAATTTTAATTGAGGAAATGGACATGGGAAAAACAAGCAGTGTAAAAATTCCTGAAAGGAACAGTTAATGAACTGCTACACACAGGGCATGAAGCTTTTTAGAGCTCGTGCCATTTTCTTCTTTTCTCTGCTAACCAGTCGGATAAAAATTTGCTTAGACGAAGGCATCCCAATTTAGACTCGAGGGACTTCAGCGTCTATTGGAATCAAGACAATCTAAAAACAGCTCTGTTCTGCTTTGAAAAGGTAAATGAACCTTCTGTGGAAAGCAGAAGTGTGAAAGGTTCAGAAGAAACCTATTACAAGCTTCAGCACACACTTGTGACAAGAATTGTGACTCTGTATTTGCAGAACACAGTCTCCCCAAGGGATGCCAACTAATCTGAGATATTAAAACATTGCGTTCACTTCAGCTGTATAACTTCTTTCCTCAGATGGTGGTCTAATCATTTTCTGTAATGCTGTTCCTAAAACAAATGAAGATTTTTTTAGTATTCCTAAGACCAGAGCTGTTAAAAGTTGCTGGTAGGAATATACATGTTTAAGTTAAATTGTACCCTACTATGCTATTTTGTTAGAACAGAAGAATTACATGAAAGTGCATTGGTTGCAATAAAGTTTTCTTCAGAAAAAATTTTATTTTTCAATTAATCTCTTTTCTTTTTTTCCTTTGAAAGAGAGTGATGGGTGCCTAAGTTCCTTTTGACATGAAACCAAACTCCATCTGGTTCATTAGGAAAATATATGTTCCAACACTTTTTCCTAAGTGGAAAAAGTTTCAAAACCTTGAAAGTTGCCTCAAAATGAAAGTGTCATCCTGTCGACAGCTCCAATTCTTTAAATTGTTTTGCCTGACACTTAGTAGAACTTCCAGTAAATCGAGTTCTTTGATCATATCTGAAGAATTATATGTCAAAATCGTGAAGCTCCTTGTTCACTTTCAGTCTTGCCGTCTTGCTAAATAAACCTCTGTAGCTTTTCATGTTGCTTAGTACAGAGAACCAACACTGCAAAAATCAACATTGCAAATAGTCGGAGTGAAATCACACTTCAGCTTCTACCAGAACTCCATGATCTGTCCATCCACACACTTGAACGCACGCATTAACATAAGTGCACATTAATGTGCTGGGGTGTACTTGCCACCCCTCTCCTGCTGCTGGTGCCAACCAACACCACCCACCCACTGAGCTGTGGGACAAGTTTCTGCAGCGCTGCCTTTGATAAACAGTGCCTGCTGCAGATCAGATCCTGGGCTATTAGTCCTTCAGATTCCCCATCTTTCACAGACTCTGGAGAGGGTTCCCGGAAAATGAAATACAGGCATTGTTTTTAAGAGTTGAAAAAGCGGAACCATTTGCAAAAGCCAAATAGTTAAGAAAAAATAAGCAATTATAAGAAAAATTAACAATTCTTACCTTGTGGTAGGAATTATTCCAATTTAGCAGAATCTATTCAAACCATTTTCTATAAGACAGTGTTTTCCTCTGACCTAAACCAAAGGCCCAGGAGTAAGAAGAAGACTAAGGTAAGGCACTTGTTGAGATTTCAGACCTCTGGAACAGGAGTATCTGGATGAAGCTGCTCCTAGGTTTTTCATGGGTGTCAAAGATTTCCCATATTAGGCAATATAGAGGAATGTTGCTGGTTTTGTAATATACATAGCATTTAAAGTAAAAAGGGGACACAATTCAGTCTTTTAATGCCAAAAAAAATGCAAACTCAGTTTTAAAACTCCTTTTGAACAGAAATAACTACAAGCACTGGCATTTCAGTGGCTGTTTTTGGATTTTCCTGGGTTTTTTAATTCTGTAGTACAAAGTCTAAAATAAGCATTAACATCTGGCTGGTTTTGTCGTGAAGTTTCATTTTAGGGCTCTGCCTTTTTAACACCTCTTATTCTCTGAATTCCTTACTTAGGGTTTGTCTGATAAAAATTTTTACTGACTTTTTCTTTAACATCAATTAACAAGCAGTGCCTTTACTGTAGAACAAAGTAAAAGAGGCACTATTGCACAAAATTCTTTCTATTAGGGCCTGGTCAAGGCAGGGAGTTTGTTTGTCATGTTTCCAGTGCTTAATTTTCATGTGCCCTATAAACTGTACACAGAGGCAGGGGCAGAGGTAATTTTTTCTTTTGACTTCATGTGACTCCTTCACATGTGGCCCAGCTCTGAGTGAACATGCAAATCCTGCAAACACTTTTTCCATCCACCTTTCAGATTCATGAGCAGTCATTTGCAGGGGTGGAGTGGCACGTGCACTTTAGGTGTTAAGTTTTCATAGCATGCCTGACCTTTCAAAAAATGAAAGGAGGTGCATATAGATCCTAGTAGAGAGCTCGGAACGGAGCTTACAAATGCCATGGGAACCAAGCCCCTAATTGCAGAGGGGTTCTCTTCCCCCATTTTTCTTTCCACGCAGTACAAGGTTAAATGAATGCAAGCCCACCAGCTACATACTTTCGAGATTCTAGTGTTTTTCCTCTATTCTCTCTAAAATATCCTAAACAAGCAACTGAACACTTTGGCTATTTAATCAGTGAAATAAAGTAGTAATTTATTATTATTATTAGTTATGAACTCATGATTTTCCATTCAGCAGAAACTTTTCCAGTATCTACTTTCTCCAAGCCAGGATAAGTTTGACTGGTTTCCCTTCAGAAAGTAGCAGGGACTGCAGAATGCAAGATATTCTATGTCTTCATGCTGGAAACATTCAGGCACTATTTATTTTTTTTACTTTATGAAGAAAAACAAACAGAAATTTGTAAAGTTCCAATATAGACATAAACAGCCCATTCTTGTCTCACTGTTCTTATCTTAAATCTGTGCAGTTGCAGAATTTTAAAAGAACAGTCAAGTGTAGCAGCACAGCCAAGGGAGTGATAAAGGAGAAAAAGAAAGAGATGTAATAAGACTGGGTTTGAAAATGAAGAGGAAAAAGGAAATGCTTAGTCTAGCAGGTTAAAAGAAGGCTCAGTGAGGACAACTCCACCCAATTTGGCGCACATAATATAGCTGACTGGCTTGCCACCTCGTATGTACCAAACTTCGCTCTGTGTATCTCTTTGGAGCCATAATGCTTAGCACTGCAAATCACCCACTGAAAGAACCTTCAAATCTTTGGAACTTATTGATACAATTACCTTTGTGCTGCTGAGCTGAATGCAGTGTCCATTGTTTGTCTGTAAACTCTGTCTGCAATTGCAAGAAAAAGAAAAGAAAGGAGGGTATTAATCTGTGCAGCCTGTATTCTGTGGGTACTCTTCCTCTTTGGATCCAGCTAAGCTAAGAATTCCATTTAACCTTTTAGTGTCAAGTTTGATGGACTCAAGGTGACACTGTATTTTTTCATTGTGCAGTACAGTTTATGATTGCAATAAACCTGAAAGAAAAATTGATGTTGACAAAGATTATATATATGTTTTTCTTCTCGTCCTGCTGAGACGGAAAAGTGACAAGTGTCACTTTTAAAAAGCAGTAGCCTCACGTACAATCTAAGGACAAGGTTAGTCATCAATCATGTCTTTTCATAAGTCTTCACTGATGAGTTTGACTTTGGACCTGCAATCTTTGAACCCTCTCTCAGCTTTTGTCCCAGAATCATAGATTCATTCATTCATTCATAGATTCATGGATTTTTAAGGCCAAAAGGGACAATTACAATCATCTTGTGTGAACACAGGCCACAGAGTTCAAGCTTTCATTCTTCCTACCCCTACTTCTTTCACAAATGTTTTCACATTTTTCTTCTCTTGCACTCAGTTGCTTATTAAACTCATTGTGATGCTTAAACCTTGCTCTGAACTGCATCTGCCTCCCCTTATCCTTGTTTAGGATACATTCCTGCCATGAATCTCACGGAATGACTCTTGCATAATGCTTGAAACCAACAGCGTGCAACAACTCCTTGTAGAGAATGTTACATCATCGTTTTAAAAAATGCGTGTCATCTATAGTGTCACCAGTAGACTATCTCAAACTAAATATTCATCAACAGATCTCTTGGAAAAGGTGCATTTAATAGTTTTTTTTCTAGAAAACAACGTTGTCATAGTAAATATGCTACAATTAAACGTAAGCTTTCAACTCATATCTGTATCTGACTCTTCTCCAAGCCTCAGTCTCCTACTTCGCTTTTTTCTCCTTCCATCTCTTAAGTCTGTCTGAGTGTGTCTCTTTCCTGTTCTATCTGTCTCATAAAAGTTTTTATGCAAAGAACTTCTCGGTTCACAGGTAAAATAAATTGTCAATGTATTTCTACTAACAGTAATTTCCTTTTTATTCCCTCCCACCCCTCATACAAAAAATAAATGGGATACACCAATCTGCCATTGTGCCCTTGACATGTAATTTGTTATAAATAATAATACAAATGATTACGGGGAAAACTACTACTGCTAGGAGTGCATCAGTTTGCCAGCATGGAGATAAATAAGACAGCTCTCTCTGTGGGTGACTCTGTCATCACGTTTTGTACTGGCGCTACCCAGCAGGCTTAACAATGTGAGTCCTGTCATGGCTGGTCTCAAAGTTTCTTCAGAGAGAATATGAGGGGCTAAAGCCCTTCTTTTAGAGAAAAATAACTAAAAGGAGTCAAAAATAAGTGGCTCTCCTATGGGCCTATGTGTCGAATGTATTTAATTGCCCACAAGTCGCATATCTTCCCTTCCTCACATTATTGCAAGACCTGCTGCATTTCTTTGGTACAGCAGTTACTCAGGTTTTATCTTCTACAGAGACAAGCTGTAATTTCTTTTATAAGGAAAGGGGGAAAAAAAAGACTCATAACACTGAAGGCAATTACAGGAGCAACAGTCAATGCCAGGAATGGGAGGAAGAGTTGCAGTGCTATTCAGGCACTAACCTGGGAATAAGAAGCCCTGGAATGTACAGCAGTTCTGCCCCATACCTGTGTAGGTAATTCACTTAGGCTTGGAAGTAAACTGGAGAGATTTACTGGAAAATCTTTTTTCTAATCCATCTCCCAAACTTGAAACTGCTTTCGTCTTCTTACTGGTAGTAATATCAGTTGTTGATATGTCCAGATTGTTCATATTGTGTTACCACTTAGACTTATGTAAATACAACTGTGTCAATAAAGATCAAAAATTAATCAGCTACCAGAACATTTTTTTTGAATTTCAGGTTCTGCGGGTGGTTTATTTAGTTTATGGCTGAACACAAAACATGTTTTCTATTAAAGCATGTAGGAATTTGCCTCACATCTTTGAAGAGCTGCCATGAGAAATATGTTAGGGAATTTGAAGGCTTCAGCAGAAGTTTTGAAAAAACAATAGCGATCACTGGAATATGGAGTACCACGCAGTTGAAGGTTACATTTTACACTTGTCCATCTGATTTGGGTTATTTTTTTTCTAAAGGATTCTTTCTTTCTGTGCTTCACAGCATCCTGGGAAGTATAACTCTGCTTATCCTAGACTCTTTTATGAGTGGATGAGATATGCTGTTCATAATGAACTGAGGTTTCAAGTGACACAATTTTTTAGCAACTGCATATCCTTTGGTGCAATACGGAAACATAATCTGTTAGAGGATTTACATGGCATTGAACAGAATCAGTGTCAGTTACCTGGAAAGGTCAGATTTCAGTATGTAAAGGTAAGCAACATGAAACTGTGTATTTCGGACTTAGTGCAAAAAAAAGTTCAGTCAAAAAGTGATTAAAGAAATGTTTTGTTCTGAAGAAATATGTTTTGAATATTACATTCCGTGGATTTTTTTTCCTAATTTTTTTTTTCTATTCTGATTCATTACAAAAATATTAAAAGTGAGATATCTTTTATTTCCCCAGAAAATAGAATTTCCTCATCTTAGTATTTATCTTTTCATTACTAAAAATCCTCAAAGCATCCATTATGATAGTGCTTATATAAGTGTGGATTATAGTCTGTTTTTACCACCAGCAGTTTACAATGGAAATAGGTTGCACTGTCAGGTTATGTTAACTGCCCCAAAAGTTCCAAACCCAAACTTTTTCCCCATGGAAAAGATATAATTGCAGTCAATGACAGGTACTTTCAAGGACAGTGCATCCTCCACTGCTCAAGCAGGTCTCCCGTTTCCCACTCACACTCACAGACACACATCCAATTATGCCGTGAGAACATAATATTCTAGGTCCAGGAAATAGTTTTGTAAAAGCAGGAATGTATGGATTTCAGTGAGGTTTCCAGGAGCAATGTAACCACCTTGCAGTGGAACATTCCCATTAGAAAAATGAGGCAAATATCTTGTGGGGAGCCAAAGGGTTGGTAAAGTAGGCACATCAAATCAACTACACTCATTAGCAGAGATAGATTGAGGAATATATGTTTTGTTTTGTTTTGTTTTTTTTTTAAATAAAATTGCTGTAAAAATGGTTACGCATTTTGGAATACCAAATGGTTGTCTTAGCATCTCTTGCTAATGTTTCGAAAATACAAATTCCACAGTCAGAACCCCAAACTCTTATTAACAGAAAGAGAATGGATTTTCTGAGGAACCACTAGGCATTCCCAGTTTGGGTCAATGCAATGAGGAGCCCCAGATGCTTGACCCTTCAGAAAGTTGGTGTTTAACTTAGTTATGCCATTTTGGTGCCTGCCTTTGGAACCTTATGTCAAAAAAACTCTTGATCTACTTTTATATGCAACTGTTGTTTATGCGTTTACTTCCAGTTTGATTTGCAGCATAAATAAGTTCTAAAATAAAGCTAGCATGTACTGACAAGCTTTATGACACTGTTTTAAATATTGCTGTGGAAAACAAGACTTTAACACCAAAAAAAAAAGAAGGCCCCAAACCAACCACCACCCAAATTCTAAATAAACAGACAATAGCTGTCAGTATTAGAAAACTGTATCTCTGAATTGAATTCAAAATATAAAATTATCAGGTTTCTATTCAGTCTCTAGGGATACCCTCTAATCATTTATTCATTTCCACTTCCAGACCTGTTTCCTTTCAATTGACAGGGAATGGCTGTTTAAGGTTTGAAAAATCAGAGGCCTTTCCAAACGGACTTAAAAGCTGAGAGCTTTGAGTTGCAGGCTAAAGGTTCTTGTGAAATTTATTTCGGATAACTGGATGGTCTGGCTGTACCCTTCCTTATAGAATCGCTCAGCTATGGAAAAATATTATGAAAAATGTTTTTCAATAATATGAATACAACCAGGCTGTAAAATGCAAACACTATAAAGTAGCCAAGACACACCTTTGTGTTGCCATGTAAAGTTGGGCTGTCCAAGTTGCCATCAGGAATGTTACAGGAAATAGTGTTGTGGCTGAGAGAACAGCATGCATAGTGCCCTTTCTCTAAGAAGCATCTGCTACAAATACGGAGGTGGAATGAAAAAAAAAAAAAAACACATTTGTTTCATAACCTGACATTAGATAAAGTGTAAATTTAACTACATGATTAATCTCCTTTATTTCCTATTTCCTTATTTTTTTTATCCTGTGAAATTCATTCCTTTAAGTAAACAGCCCGTCTTTTTTTTTCCCTGTTTTCCCCATATTTTTTCATTTGTGTCATCCTTCAAAGTGAAGTAACCCCCTCCAGTTTAGTTTAGAAATAAATCAATATCTTTCAAAAGTGGAAGGCATGTGCACTCAATGAAAATAGAAAAAAGGCTTCACTGCGGACAAGTCGAATGTTAAAACTTAATAAAAATGGGATGAAAAGATTAGTGTGAGAAACAAGCTGCTGAAGTTTCTAAAATAAAAGAAGTAATAATAAAAAGTTTTTCATATCCATCAAAACAAGAAACTTGCGAGAGAGTTTATGGGATTTACAAATGACCAAGATGTAAAAGAATCATACAAGGAAGATAATGTCATAGCAGAAAAGAAAAATGAATTCTTCATATCCATGTTCCCTGTGAAGATGGGAAATTTGGTTGTTTCTCTGTGTTTGAATGTCAGTCTCAAAATGAAGTGTCAGCAGAGGAGATTTTAGACATATCGATAAAAAGTAACAAATCATCAGGACCAGATGGTATTTACCTAAGAGTCTGAAAGGAATTCAAATACATAATTACTGAGTTACTGTGTTTTAAATCCTGCTGCTTCAGGATAAGAAGTAAGGGAGTAAGGAAGTGGGGAAGAGGGAAGAGGGAGGAGGAAGGGGGAAGGGGGAGCAGGAAAGAGGAAGGAGGGAAGAGGGAAGGTGGAAGGAGAAAGGAAAAAGAGGAAGGAAGAAGAAGGGGGGAGGAGAAGGGAAGAAGGAGAAGGGAGGAGAGAGGAGGGAAGAGGGAAGGAAGAAGGCGGAAAGGGAAAGAGGGAAGGGGGAAGGAGGAAGAGGGAAGAGGGGAGGAGGGAGGATGAAACAGGGAGGA
>VZTI01001575.1:986515-1001365 GCA_013397865.1 Struthidea cinerea | reverse complement strand
GGAGGGGAAGGGAGGGGAAGGGAAGGTGATTTATTGCTTGTAAGTATGTCTTTTTCAGTAACTGGAATAATGATTCAATCATAATTCCATCTGTTTCCTGTGTGTAAGTTGATATTGCATTACGATTGCATACAGAAATTCTACTAGCAAGTCTTTGTTTGGGTTTATGTGGGAAAAAAGGTATTACATTGTTAAGAAGACCAACTTAAACATTGCATTAACATAGATTCTCTTCTTTTTAAGTATTCTGAATATTTAGCATATTTTTTAGCTTAAAATTTTAGATATTCATAATTTCTCCCATTTACCCCACAATGTGGCAGCTATCACATCAGACTCCCTCTTCTGCTTATTAGGAGGAGAAATCACAACAACATTAGCAACAAAAGATCTCCAAAACTGTGTTTAAATCTTGTTTTTATAAGGAAATGCAAAATTCATTGCTGACGACATGGCAATTTTCCAATCAAACATTTCTTTTGGTTGCAAAGACAGAAAGCATGTGAAGACAAAAAGGCATTTTGGCATTAACAGCTTTAACAAAGCGCATTACACAGTGACTGCTGTCGCTGTGAAATACTGTTCTTTGAAAGGTAATATTAATTCAAGTAGGATAGCTCTGCACACAAGTAAGGGGTCCAAAGGCCTTGAATGTTGAAAAGAGCTCCAGATATTCAAAGTCCCATGTACAAGCAAAACGAAAATGTAGCATGTAATGGAGACCCAAATAATGTAAAAGGTTTTGTCTCTGAGGAAGACAAGTGAAGTGGAGAGAGAAATAGGGGAAGGAAGCATTGGAGAAAAAACAGAGGGAAGTGGAGGAGTGGAATATGAGCTCTAAGCATTGTAATCAGATGTGAATTGTCACTTCTTGCCTAGTTGTCACAAGCAGAAATACCCAGACTCAATGAGTAGGTGAAGAATGTCAGTGCTGGTGTGAGAAAGTCAGTAGGGTAATTACACCAAATCTAAGAGCAAGCAAAGGTTTTCTTGGGTTTTTTAAAATAGGAAAAGGGATGAATGGTTTGGATGCTTGGTTTCTAATGGAAAGGTAACAAAAAGATGTTCCATTAGAGGTGAGGAACATTGGTCATGATTTTGGTAAGAATTCCTGGTCAAAATTTGAAACAAAACCAAAAAATCTGTTGAATTTAGAGGACTAGCTGAAGAGATGTTTAAGGACATTTAAAAAAAAAGAGAAAACAAATGGAAAGACAATGCAATGAAAGACAGAAGAAAGGCCCAAAGGCAAGAAAAAAACTGAGATGGCATGTTATGCCCATGCATTTCGTTGCTTTTTTCTATTTTTGTGATACTAATACAATTCAACATGCCTCCTCCATAAAGCCAATGACATTTTTCAAATTTACTGTAATTCTTATAGTCCACTTTTTTTTTTTTTTTTTTTTTAGCCTGGCCTCAAACTTAATTCCTTTTTGTTCAAACTTCTTGTCAACTAAAAGAAAAACTCAACAATCCAAAATTTAGAAGTACGACATAATAGTGATAGGCCTGCTGACTCAGGATGCTAATGTTTTAAGTTCAAAGGGAATTTAAATTCTACTTTGAGTCCTTTGGAACTCTTCTTAAATGATCAGGTAAATAAAGCTTTTATCAAAATTGTTTCATATTGATAATTAAATAAAAATCAGTAAATGCTGAAACGGAGGTCCAACTGGAATAGAAATTATTGCTATATTCACTCTCTGACTCTGTACCACTTACCAATATTAAGGATGAAGGACACCTTCCTCTACATATGTTGATATAAATTAGGAGTAAATAAGTTGCTGCCCTGGAAGGCAGCAAACAATTGTTCTGGACTAAAGTCTTAATTCAGCAGAGTGGATGAATGGATTCAGCAGTGGTGAATAGAGTTACATCCAGCTGGTGTCCAGGCACCAGAGGTGCTCCCCAGGGATCAGTATTGGCCCCAGCCTTGTTTAACACTTTTATCAATTATCTGGATGAGGGGATTGAGCACACCCTCAGTCATATTGAGGACGACACCAAGTTAGGTGGGAATGTGGATCTGCTGAAGGGCAGGAAGGCTCTGCAGAGGGATCAGGACAGGCTGGATCCATGGGCTGAGGCCAACTCTGTGAGGTTCAACAAGGCCAAGTGCTGGGTCCTGCCCTTGGGTCACATCAGCCTCCTACAGCTCCAGGCTAGGGCAGAGTGGCTGGAAAGCTGCCAAGTGGGAAAGGACCTGGAAGTGCTGGTTTTCACAGGCTGAACCTGAGCCATGTGTGCCTTGGTGGCACCCAGTTTGTGTCAGCAATGGTGTGGCCAGCAGGACCAGGGCAGTGACCGTACCCCTGCAGTTGGCACTGGTGAAGCACCTGTGTTCTCAGTTTGGTTTTGGAGCCGCATGACAAGAAAGACCCTGAGGTGCTGGGGGAGGTCCAGGGAAAGGAACGGAGCTGGGGAAGGTTCTGAATCACAGGTCTGATGAGGAGCAGCTGAGGGAGCTGAGAGTGCTCAGCCTGGAGAAAAGGAAGCTCAGGAGTGACCTTCTCCCTCTACAACTCCCAGAAAAGAGGGTGCAGCCAGGTGTGAGCTGGGCTCTGTTCCCATATAACAAGTGATAGAATAAGGGGAAACAGCCTCAAGTTGTGCCAGGTAAGGTTTATTTGGGTATTAGAAAAAAAAAAATTCCAGAAAATGTTGAAAGACATTAGAACAAGCTGCCCAGGGAAATGATGGAATCACCATGCCTGGAAGTATTTAAGACTTGTAGATATGGCACTTGGAGAGGGGTTGGCAGTGCTGAGTTAACAGTTGTACTTGATCATCCTAAAGTTTTTTTCCAGTGTAAACATTTTTGATACTATGATTCCTGTTGTTAACCGTGCTGATAGCAGGGGTTTTACAACAAAATTTTCCTCAATCCTTCCTCTTGGAACAGATTCAGCACTCTTTAAACACAGGTGAGAGAGAGGAGTTTTAGAAATTTGTGCTTCTGTGGGACACCTGAAGTTTAGTTGCTTGTACAAAATAAAAAAAACAAGAACAGAAGAGTTAGAGGCACCTTCCTTCAGCTGTCCAGGAGATAAAAATATTGAAGCATTCTTTTAAGAGATGAGCTGTATTGCTTAAATGCTGTCAAAAGAATGAATGAATTGAAGCTGTTCTAGTTACTGAGCTTTTGGGTTGAAAGAAAAGCAACTCCAAGGAAATTGCTCTCCATGGCCTGAACTCTTCTTGCAAGTATATGACAACTAACTTGTACTCTAGAATCAAATGTAACAATTCACTTTAAAAAAAGCAGGAGAAAAAAAAAAAAAAGAAAAGAGAAAGAACTTTCAAAATTAGTTTTGTATAGCACATTTTACTTGTTTTTTTATCTTTTGCTTATTTTTCTTGCAACTAAGTCAGAAAGTAGTTTTCATAAAGCTATTCCTAGTTGTTTATTTTCTATGATTTTCTATGATACCCTTTGATTTAAATTTAGATGAAGTTTGAAGAGTATTGAGAAGCTTCCTTGTGTTGGAGAGCTTTTCTGATACATGATTCCTGATCCCTCATTAAAAGCATAGACATCCTTGGATGTATTTATTTATTTAAACTATAAATCGGGTTTTATTTTCCTTAAAATTATGTTTATTTTGTTTCATTTAATTCCATTTTATTTATTAATAAAATAGCTGAAGGTAATTTTTCCCACAGGAACATGAAGAGGAATCTATTAACAAGCGCCAAGGTATTTCAAAATTAGGTAAATGTCCCCTGCTGTCCTCAACAAACTTTCATTTGCCTGATTTATATTCTTTGTATCGTACTTTATTTGGGTTTTTGTTTGTTCATTAGTTTGCTTGTTTTTTGAAAACTAAAACCAAAACAAAAATAAAAAAAAAAGGAAAAGTTAATAAATTATGAATTTAAATGAAAGACATAATGGAAATTCTCTCTTCAAAGAGAGAATAGAAGAGTTATCCTAGAATCCATAATAACAAGGTTATGTTTCATAGCACAAAAATATTTTATTTACATTAGGAAAACTGCATTTCCACTTTGAATTGCACAGAGAGGATTTGGGTTTTTTTTTCTGAAATCAGGTCAAGTTTTAAGTTTTCTAAGACACAGTTCCATTATTCTAAAACTTTGCAGAAGGGACAAGAGCCAAAAGCAGTTCAAGGATCCAACACACATAAAACCGACTTTCTGCAGACTAGCAGGACACACCTGTGGATTACAGTATATCAAGGATTTGGGCTCCAGACAAAGTGAAATCAAATGCTCAGCAAAATTAGACCTCGATCTCAGTGAAGACCTCGAGTTCTACCTCTGTTCCAGTCCTGTTACGAGTATTAAATTTCCATACAAAAGTGGTCTTAAAAGGAAATTGCAGTTGCTGGCAAGCAGCGTTTTCTCTTGATTCAGCCTATATCTGCTTGTGGTGGGTTGTAATTCTCTGCTGGGGTCTGACATTGCCAGAGGACAGGCTTCCCAGCTCAAAATGACAATTTATGGTACTGGTCTCATTTTTATGCAGTGATTGCTAAGATCTCCTGACTACTAGGAAACATCCAGACTGAAAGTTAGTGATTTTTTAAAGTTTTTATGTTGGTGACAATGTCCATATATTTATATGAAATCCTGATAAAATAGAGCCAGATAGAAGATACAGTGTACCTATATATTTTCTATTGAAACAGCATACATACATATAATTCTAAAAGGGATCATAACTCAGATTTACTGATACTAATCCCAGAAAAGTTTAATGCTATTCCCGACAGATTAAGACTTTGGATGCTTAGGCTGTAAAAATGTAAGAAAAACCTCAACATTCTCACAATTCCTCCATGGTAAAATTTCAGTCTCTGGGAGGTCGATTCTGTTCTCATCTGTTTACATTTTACACCAATGTCCTTCAGCTGGCTGTATAAAAGGTCCTAATTTATACTGGTGGAACTGAAGGTAGATGTCATTGTCCATTTCACAGAATATTTGTTAAGTATCTTTTATAGTCTTCCACAGATCCTGCTCCCCACCCCATGCCCCCAGGGTGAGTAACACTTTAGAGTACACGCCTGTCAGGTCAGCTGCTATCATCTAGTTAAAACCAACCTTGGCAATTTGTTATTTCTGATAACCTGGAGATGTCATCCAATACCTGGAATTTAAGCTAAACTTATTTGGACAATCAGCTTCTGTTAAAATTGATTGTTTGATTAAGCGTGACAGAAAGCATTAGGCCAACAAAACCCCTGAACAATTTAGGACCTTAAGGTGACTTTGTAAAGATGATAAGGGATCTAAATGTAGTTATATTTTAAATAAATAAATCAGAGAAATTTATCTTAGTGTATTTTGAAAACGGTCATTGTATTGTTATGTTACTGTTATGTATCACACATTATTGTGAGAAGATAAACCTTTGATGAGATGAATGTCCATAAACTCAGAAATACAGTTCTATACTGCTTGTACTTCTGATTTAAATTCTGTTGGATTCTTTTATTCTTCTCTCTGAAGATGACAACGTTGTTTTTTTTTTTCCCCCAGAGTAGAATAAATAAAGAAAAATGAGAGATTAGTCTATTAAAGATATTCTAATAGCAATTTTTAAACAAGTCTTCAGTATTGTCAGTGGAATGTTATTGTGCATATTTAATTAATATTTATGGTTTGCTAGTGAATCCTTTACAAGGAACATTCTGGAAGTACAGTAATTCAGTGTTATCACCAGAATCCTAAGCAAAAGCCTAGCATTAAACAGATGGTGAGATTTATTTTTCCTGTTTACTCCTCATCCTCTTAAACAGAGCTATCAAAATGATTGGCTGGCACTTTTTTGTCATATATTCAATACTGATGGTGACTATTATGATAGCTATAATGATAATAATAGCAATCATAGTAATAAGATTTTTTCCTGCTACTTCCACTGAAAGATCTCAGTTAAATTAAGACCCTGCATGTCCCGTGAAGAGAAAGTACGAGTGATTTTCACTCTTTTTTACAGATATGTAAAGCGAGGCAAAAGAAAGTTACACTGGTGTATATTTGCATTTTTCCTTTTTATTTTTAATTTTTTTCTTTGGTGCAGGGATGAATTTTATTCAAAATAAAATTGTAAATTATCATACAAAATGAGGCATTTCAGTCATATGGTAGTTTCTCATTAGGTTGGTCAAGTGTGTATGTACAAGATAAAGGTTATTTCACAGTCTTTACTGCCTTCATTTGAGTTTCCATCTCTTAGTTGACAAGACATATCAATCTCACTTTTCTTATTCTCATACTTATTGACTTTTTTCTCTCTGTTACGGTGGTGTGCTTGTACACACCATGAGCTTATTTGGAATTTAACATGGGGAGAAGTTTCTCCTTTTCATAGAATCATAGAATGGCTTGGATGAGAAGGAACCTTAAAAATCATCTTGTTTCAAGCCCTCTGCTATGAGTAGGGGCACCTTCCACTAAGCCAGGTTACTCAGATCCCCATCACTCTGGTCTTTATTTTCTTGATACCTGTAAGTCTCTAGCCCTGTATTCAAAGATAATTCTTAGAAGCAGAAGAAGAAGTATGAATTCTCATGTGCAGAACAAAGAAGGAATTGAAAAAGTGATGTTATCTTCTGCCATAAAATAACCACCCCAAAACTATCCTCAGCTACATACACAGCATTAATATAACATATGCATATAAATGACTCTGCAGGTTAAAGTGGGTTAAAGTTCATCTCAGTCCTGATATTAGTGCCAAACTTAAGAAAAACACCTTTTCTCAAGGAAGAGAATGTATTTCAGTGACAGACTTCTCTTTTGTAGCTGGTATTCCCATCTGCCCTAGGTGTCAGCACTCTAAAAATTCCTGATACTTGTGAAGAAAACATTTTGGACAGTCGGTCCAGAGCACACAGATATCTATCTCAGCATGGACAATCTGCTTCTGGATCCAAGGGCCTCACTTCTGGACATTACTGAGAATCACCATGGCTTCTGATACCCATCACTCTTGCACTAAAGGTGCTTGTAACAGGGAGGTTCTGACAGCGGGAGTATGATAAATCTCCTCTGAGAAAGATACCATTGCACCCAGTGAGATTCATTGCTTTATAATGCTGAATATTGCATGATGTGGACTTGTTTTTGACTGAGTCAAAAGAAAGACTGAGAGACCTGAATGCAGCAGGACAACTCCCCCTAAGCCTTCATGTGTTAAGGATAGGTGCAAGGCTAGAAGTTATTCCTGTAAGACATTCACCTGAGTAGTATTCTGATGACATCCTTTCACCTCATCTCCATCAGAGGTTTTTCAACACAATCTGCTGCTCCTGTGAATGCAGAATTGAAGTGGTTGAACCTGTTTGAATCCCTGAGTGATGCCAAGCTGTTCTGTTGCAATCCAATTCCAGATGTCTCCTTCCTGGGCACCCTTTCCACCCTTTCCAGCTGCATGACAGATCACCTTGGGGAAACAAATCAGTTTAAATCAGCATCAGTCCATTAGGAAGAAGAAATCTGAAGCCTTGGCCACAACATGCTTGTCCCATTAGATCTGTTCCTCTCATCTGCTTTTTCTGCATTGGAAAAGATCCAGAGAATGGAGCCTAAGGAGATGAGGAAAGAGAACAACCTCCAAAAGGTACAAAATACAATTAAAAATTAAGGAAAATAGTCTCCCAAGCTAAAAGGGGAGCAAAGTCAGCTTATATTCAACAGCTTTTCAACTAGCAGCTCTCAAAAAGCTACTAGTTAGTATTCCATTTTCAGGCGCTGGCAAGCACCCCATCCCATTATGACAGAATATAATCTTCTTTTTGCTACATCGTTTGTTTTTAATAAATCACATGCAGAGCTTTTATAACATAAGCCTCCAAAATAAAACTCGTGTACACACATCTCACATAAATAAATAAAATAAAAAACACACATGCATACTCACACAAGCAGAAGCCAAATAATTACTGAGTTGCCAGGGTCTCAAATACTGGATTGTAAATTATAGATAGGTTTGAGAATTTTGCCCTGTTTGACTCAGTTATTATAAATATGCTTCAAAATGTAAACTGTGTGATGCTGATACACTGTGGGTGTATTCACAAGGTGTCTGGGTTCCTCTGATATATCATTATGACTACTACAGAAAGGACAGTATTTTACCTGCTTTTGGAGCAAGCACAAACTCCTTTAGGTCTGTACAATACCATGAGTTTTCTTTGGCAAATTATTCTTTTTCACTATGTTGAAAGTGGGAGCACTAATTTCATACTTAGATATAATAAGGACTATCATGTAATTTTCTAAATAAGAGCATTTAAAAACTCCAGATATGCACAGTAAAACACATAGAATTATTCAAAATTAAGACCTTTATCATAATAAAAAGGTAGCTTTTTGTTTTGCCTGCTAGTTTTGTGTGGGTACTTTCAGTACATGCTTCTCCAGCCTCTTCCTGTAATGATAACAAGTAAAAACTTTTACAAAGAGGCAATGTTTTACCTTAAGTATGCCACACAGTTTTAGGAATTTAAGAATTTAAGTTCAGATTTAAGAAATTAAGTAGATTTTTGTGAGATGTAACAGCACTAAGTAGATAAAGAATTTATGGCATGCTATTTTGCATTCATAGTGTCAGAAATTATATGCAGCATCCTGTCCCTATGTACTATAGGGTGACAGCCAAGAATGTTCTCTCAACAAATTTCTGGAATACTTAAAATTAGAGAAGTCTAGCACTGTGATTCACAGGAATCTCCACAGGTTGAGAAAGGATTCTTGATAAGCTTCATCAAGTTCTAGAAAGGCAAATATGAAATTTTGTACCTGGAATGGAATAATGCCACATGACAGTACAGACTGGGAACCACCCAGCAAGAAAAAAAAGCTTTGCTTTGTACTTTCTAAATATAAGTACTTTTTTTTTCCCCCCCTCCCAATGTAATTCTAGATATAGTCTGAAGGTTAAGAAAACTGATGGAACCAGGTTTTTTATGTCTGTTCCAACTGCAATTTTGCCATGGTCAACTGCTTCAAAAAATAAGAAGAAATAGTTGAGAACAAACGCCAAAATGGACATTATCCCTTCATACTTCCACATATTTTTTTATCATTCGAACAGCACTCACATTACAGTTTTTGATTTTGTATTTTTGATACTCTCTGATTCTAATGGCCTTTAAGAAAAATTTTCAGTACCATTGTACTGAATTTTTTTCTGTACCATTGTACATTTTTCCCATGTACAGTAACTCAAAATTTGAAATACAATAGATGCAATCAAAAATACTCTGTGTAGTTCTTAGCAGAAGGAAAATGGGAAGGGGAAGTGAAAGGAAAAAGGGAAGGGAAAAGGGAAAGAAAGAAATAAAGGGAGAGAGGAGGGGAGGAAATAAAGAAGGGATGAGAAGGGAATACAAACCGGAGCATAATTGATAGTCTAAAAGAATTACCTTTCAGCTGTGGTATTTCATAAGGAAGGATTTAAAATCTTAAGTGGAATAAATTCTTTGTCTCTGTAAGGTGTGGTAGGCATTTGTTATATATTACAGATGCATTAGACAAGTAGGTAAGATTGTAAAAGGCACGGAACAATCATTGGACACAGAACTGCTTCAGGCACACCAATCTACAGGTGCTAGCGTACTACAATTACAACAACTAGGTTGAATTACAGCTACCCAGCAGAGATGTAATAAAGGTATGAATTATTGACTTGGCATCATCCTGAGACAGCTTTGGTCACAGCCTTGCTATGTTTTGGAGATGATAGAATGAGATTTGTGTGATGTAAAATTATAATCAAAGACAGTTCAGGATGAAAGATGACCGCCAAGGTTATGAACCTTGGTGGGAGGCTGCAAACTCTGATAAAAAAGGCTCTGCAAGGAAGAAAGTATTGATCATTTGGTTTCATGGAGCCAACTCAAAACACCAGGGTCCATTCAGAATCTAACTTCAGGATTTATTCACTTGTCCAAGCAGCACATGCAGCTCAGGGTGTTAATTGTGCCAGAGTGGGAAAGGATGAGAACACATATCCCAAACAATGCTTTGAACCCCAGGGTCATGCAGTCTGCCACTAGAGAGAAAAGAAGGTGGGAGGAAAGCAGCTGTGATGCCTGGTCCAAGGTGCAGTGAATACTGGGATAAGGATCAAGATTTAAAAAAATTACTTTGCAAAGCAGCAATAATGCCCTGGCTCTATACATTAAGGCTTTTCTTTAGATTGGGTTAATTTTGTATTTAATGTATCCAATGTTGTTGCTATTTTTAATCTGAAAAAGTTATTAATGTCTCATGACATTCAGAAAGGGGAAGTTGAGAGACACTAAAACCAAACTGTGCTGCATATCAGGACAGGAACGGGTAGATACAAGAAGACAAAGAATTGGGATTGTTGAGTCTGGGACGAGAAGGCTCTGGGGTGACCTTAATGTGGTTTTTCAACACAAGGAAAAGTACTTTCACAGAGACGTGTGAAAGACCAGTGGGAACAGCTTTAAACTGAAAGAAGGCAGGTTTAGATGAGCTGTTAGGAAGAAATTCTTGGCCATGGCAGTCGTGAGGCACTGGAACAGGATGCCCAGAGAAGCTATGGATGCCCCATCATCCCTGGAATTGATCAAGGCCAGGCTGAATGCAACATCTGTTATATACAAAAGGTGCATAAAAGGTGACGTGGGAAAAGGAGCATCCCCACGGCTGTAAAATTTTGTGATAGACTGGTACAGGGTGGTTGGATTTGTGTGTCCTAAGAGGATGACTCTGAGGATGGAGCTGCCCGGAGCATATGCCTAATGCCAGCAATAGTGGCAATGGACTGAAAGACTGGGAGTGAAGTCAATACAACACTACCCACAATATCTTTCCTCTTCTCCTCTCTCTCAGATCCTAAGAGAGACTCCTAAGACTAAGCTTGCCTTGAATTTTACATATTGTGAAAAACAGAAATCCTTGGTGGGGGGGGGGAAACACAAGTAATTGGAGAATTCATCATTTAAAAAAAAATCATATGGAGCCTTTGACACATCTGAAAAACAAATCTTTATAAGCAATTGAAAGTATCCTTCCTCTTTACTCTGAAACAAATATTTTAATCAGTTTTTTTACTGAGCACTATTTATTTCAGCCCCTTTTTAGATAGCTGATTTTTGCTTTCTTTATTAGTATATATTTTTATTAAACATTTCTTGAAAATGTCAAACTCTTACTAAAAAGTAACTTGTGCTTCAGTGTAATAACCAAATATTAGAAAAATAGTCACCTTAATCACAGAAAGACCATGTAAACTATCACAGTATGTCATATGTGCTTTAACTCACTGGTGTTAATGATCATATGAAAGACCTAATATAAAGTAAGAGCCAAGACTGAAAATGTTAACTGCAAGCTGATGACTGGAAGCATTCCATGAGGCAATGAATCAATTAATTGAAAATAGAACAAAAAAAAAAAAAAAAAAAAAAAAAAAAAAAAAAAAAGAAAAAAAGAAGAAAGGTTTTTAGCAAGGACTCAAATTCAGTTTGATTTCTCAAGGTTCTTAAAGAATTACATTAGCCGTCTAAAAATATCCTGTGTAGAATTTGGAGCATATAAGAAGAGAGGAAAAATCAGGGGGGGTGGGATCTTAAGATGATAGACTTGAGCCTGGTCTTTAATTTTCTAATTAAATTTATTACTAAAAAAGTTATTGTGAGGAAAAAAAAAATAGAATAAAGGCAGTGGGAGGAGGGAAAATGAATTTAAAAAAAAATGGAGTTTTTTTAAATATTTGAGAGTTATCAAGAAAATGGAAGACTTAACAAGCAATGACAATAATAAAAATGTAAAAAAAACTATTTGATATTTTTAAACTATTTTTACTTTTATTGAAGTATATATTTTCTGTAAAATGTTTTTATTTTTAAAATTTGACTTACAATACAGTTGTTTTTTCTTAGTTCATCTATATCTCCATCCAGTCTTTTAGGAACTCATAATTATTTCACTCAGTTTGAATCTTTCCCCAGTTATTTTTCTATAAAATCTCCTTTCCTTTTCCCTTTCCCTTTCCCTTTCCCTTTCCCTTTCCCTTTCCCTTTCCCTTTCCATTTCCCTTTCCCTTCTCTTTTCTCCTTATTTTCCTTTTCCTTTTCCTTTTCCTTTTCCTTTTCCTTTTCCTTTTCCTTTTCCTTATCCTTTTCTTTTTCCTTTTCCTTTTTTCCTTCTCCTTCTCCTTTTCTTTTTTTTATGTCCCTTTTCTTTCTTATTTTTCTTTCTTCTTTTCTCCCACCAATGATTAGAAGAATAAAGATTAATAACACTAATCCAGTATCTCACATGAGTGAAGTCTGATATGAAATCATGCAGTTTTGTGTTCCTGGTCAAGTTTAGTTCATAGCCAAGCTTTTCCTGATGTTTAAGGAATTTGGGCCAAAATCTTCTTTGTGGCCCTATTTCATAAATGTGTTTAAATTAAAACAATTAAACTCAAATTCACAGATTTACACTGTCATAGGAGAGTTTCACATCTTTACATAGTTTCAAATACACATGAAAAATTCAATAACTCATATTAATGTATTTTCACGACATGATCAATTAAATTGCATTTTGCAGACATTGAAGTACAGTTTTATAGCATCAATAACAAATGTAATAAAACTGCATTTCCTTATTAGGTCTTTTTTAAAGAAAGAAACAACAACTGAGAATCGTTTTCTTCAAAGTTGCTTTCTTTCAAAAAATGGTTTAATTGTTCTTATATTGCATAATAAAAGAACAGACGGTATTGACAAAATTAATTCTAGAAAAAATGGTTGCTGTTTGTTTTTTATCTTCCAATAAAGCACAATGCTTGACTGGAATTTGAAAAATGGCCTAATAAAAACAAAATACTCACTTACAATAACGTGAGAATTGGTAAAATAGTTGTTCTACTTTTTGTCATTAAATAATAGATTTAAAGAACTGCAAATTACTGTAAATATTTTTTTTTTAATAACTTTATTTATAACTATTCTAATGAATTATAGAAAATAATCTGGAGTGGGATTTTTTTTCATGTATACTTGACACATATTGCTTTTCACCAGACATTTCTCGTCTTTCCTCTCCACTTGCTGCACAAGGGCTTTTATCTTCAAAACTTTTTTCTTCCCTGCTGATACACAGGCTGGGAGAGAAGGGAAACTTACTTACTCAGGAAGGGGGTAAATTAGCCTGTAGAACTTCTTTTATGAGGTCTGAGAGATTTTCACTGACCTTTGTCTGTCTGAGAAAGATGATGTTTGTGTGGATCAGAGACATCAATAATTCTGTGATTCTTTTGTCCTAGGTCTTTGAAATCACACTCAGTCTGGTCCCAGAACTTGTCTGGGTCAGTACATCACCTAACAAGGAGAGTGTGGAAGCAGATTGACATAACAGGCTGCCTGTCTCTACTGTCATGTGTGGAGTTTGGGGAAATGCCTGGGGGGCAGAACCTCTCACTATTGGAGCACGCTAATTTACTAATCTCAAACAGGCACACAGACCATAGGGAGTCATTAATATTCCTTATGTTTCTGGAATTCCTAGCTTGGCTTTACTTTCAAAGTTCTCCCCGAGAAGAATTGAGGGCGAACATTCCATGTGAATTCGTGCCCTTGCAGGTTGTCTCTGTCGGTCTTTTTGAGACTGGACAATTCCTGCTGCTTGTGTACCTAACCTTAACATCAAATCTAGTAGATTTTTATTAATACACTGGAGAATGCAGCATAAAAAGGAAGCAGATGGTGTGGTTTATTGCTTCACTTTGCCATGTATTACATTTCTAATACCACTGTGTTAAATGATAAGATTTAGAAAAAAAAAAAAAAATTAAAATCAGCTAAAGTCACGATATCGTCCCCATAATGTCTGATGTCAGAAAGACATTGTTTTAATGGGGCATTTGATTGTGTCTGTAATGCAAGTGTTAAAGAGAAGCAATTTATGGTTCCTTGATCTTCCATACCAGAAGATTTTGTAAGTGGACATCTGTAACATCTTCAGAAGAGGAAAATTAATTTCAGGTCCTCTGTTCTCGACAGCATTTTCCATTGGAAACTACTCAGAGCCTGAAGAGAGTTTACATGGGGAGACTTCCTTAGTTAGCAACTTCCACAGTGTCCATACAGCTAGTTCACAGAATTCTGGGATTTCTACAATGATGTCCGAAAACCTCTTTGTAGGGATATTACCTTGGTATTGAGATGGTGGTCTGCCACTGGGAACTCCTGCACTACAGGTAACAAAAGAAATTTTAACAAACCTGGCTTTCTCAAAAAAACACCCGAAAGAATTCAGTATGTTCCTATTATGATCAGGCTGAGCTGTGGCAGGAGCACTTGTGAGAACCACCTCTTCAGGTGGTCTCAAAAGTCAGGGAGAGGAGTTTATAATTCTTTCATGTGCATTCCCTCATGTTTCAATGTACAATAATGTCTCAGCATTTAGGAGAGGCAAATTCAGTTTAAATCACTAAAACTCTCATTTTAGACTTACATATCCATTTTAAATAAAATTTAAAATCCCTAAGTGAACAGCAATATTTCTATACAAGTGATTTTTTTTCTTTTTTACCTTGAACCATAAGCCTGTCCAGCTTCATAGTACTGATTTATTTTGTTCCCTGCTGTTGTTATCCTAAACAATATTCAACACGACAACAACATTTAAAAATTATTTTACTTCATCCTATGTCTTTGGCAGAAAAAGAAACAGCCAGAGTTATATTCACAGATTGCTTTTTTGTTTGTATTTTGAAGGCAGTAGAACTTCATGTTAATTTAAAGGGGAGAGGGGAGAATGGAGAGGGGAAGAGAGAAAGAAGGAAGGAAGGAAGGAAGGAAGGAAGGAAGGAAGGAAGGAAGGAAGGAAGGAAGGAAGGAAGTC
>VZTI01001575.1:900291-975317 GCA_013397865.1 Struthidea cinerea | reverse complement strand
AAAAAAAAAAAAAAAAAAAAAAAAAAAAAAAAAAAAAAAAAGTGAGATTAAATCTTTATTGCCTCCCAAGAGTTTTGTAACATTTTGAAAGAGGTGTTTCAAAACACTTTGGAACAAGTTATAGATATTTCTCACATTGCTTTGACCAAGTGAGGTCAATGTTAAACTCCCTTCCTAGGGTTGACTTTGAATACCTACATCAAGGTTAGAACAGCAATGTCCAAGCTTCACAGAGTGTAGCATCCATGCTGAGATAGCTACTTACTGTAAAAAGATAATATTTTTTTATTGAAGACCTACTTTTCAGAAATTTCATGTAAAAGTTGTGTCTGCCAAGGAAGCCATCTGTATTATGTCTAAAGACAGAGGACAGAAATTGGTTTCTCCCTGGGGAAATTTCATCCCAGCCTGAAGTAAGATGTCTCACAGACATCTTTAGATATTTAAGATTAGGTGATATGAATCCTACCTTTAGTAATTAACTTTGGAGTAAATACATGGGACACCATGAATTAATTTGCCCTCTGTGTTCTTTACTTAAGAAACCTTTATCCTCGTATTTTAAAAATGACAAAGCTACAGGTGAAATTGAGCGATTTAGTGATTCAGCAATGAAATCTCAGATGCTTGAAAAAGACTAATTAGCCTTTTTTTTTTTTTTTAAACCCTCCAACACCCAAACAGTGAACAAAGATCTGTGGATAAAATACTTTTAGTATTATTTTAAAGCAAAAAATCATCTGATTTAAATCATCTCACTCAACAAACTTGCTGAGTGCAGATTCTATCCCTTCATACAGGGTGTTGATAAACAAGTTGAAAAAGACTGGACCCAGTATTAATCCCTGGGGAATGCCACTGACTACAGGCCTCCAACTGAATTCTGCTCCACTGATCATGACCCTCTGTACTCTGCCATTCAGTTCTGGATCCGCCTCACTGTCCATTTATCTAATCCAGATTTCCTGAGTTTACCTGTGAGTATGTTATGGGAGACAGAGCGAAAAGCCTTTCTGAAATAAAAGCAGATGACATCTACCATTCACTCTTCATCAACATGTCATCAAAATCCAGCTACTGGCCTATTGAGAGAGGGCATCGGTGGATCGATGCCACGTTTATTCCACAGGGTCCCTCGTGGAGATGCTCAGGCAGCACTCCGATAGCGCCCACGCGTGCACACGACCTCACCTCCGCAGGCAGTCGCGAGCAGCCACTCACACAGACAGTCTGCGCACGAACCGGAGACGAAGAGGCGAGAGGGGTTCTCTGCGTGCAGTTCCGAGGCGTTTAATGACAACGCACCTGAAGGGAACAGAGGGAAGAAGAACCCAGAACCTAAAGCCCACGCCAGTTTTATCCCGAAAGCTCCCAAAGGCAGGCAGAGCATCCAAAACCAATAGTCTGAGGGCTGGGGGGCAGAGGCAAGGTTGAGGGGAATGGGAACAATGGGAACAGGGGCCAATGGGAAAGAGGATGGGAGGGGGGGAGAGGGCCAGTGACCTGGAGGATCTAGACAAAGGCAGAACTTTCTAGCACAGTGTTGTAAGGAGAGACCACTATTAGGGTAACTTGGGGGGTGTAAAGTGGACTTAGCCACCACAACACTGGCCCTACACAGAACAACCCCAAGAATCACACCCTGTGCCTGACAGCATTGCCCAAATACCTTCTGAGCTCTGGCAGGCTTGGTGCCATGCCCACTCCATGCCATGCCATGGTGCTCCCACAGTGGGGAGCCTGTTCCAGTGCCCAACTACTCCACGGGTGAAAAACATTTTCCTGGTATCTGACCTAAACCTACCCTGACACAGCTCCATGCCTTTCTCTAGGGTACTGCCACTGATCACAGGGAGAAGAGATTGGTGCCTGCCCCTCAGACCTGAGGTCCAAAAGGATGCATAAAGACATGCTACATCATCAGTTTAGTATTATTTTCATAAAAGATTGGAGTGATACATTGTTCCTGTGCACAGCTATGCACTGCATGCAGAGCAAAGAGTGTGGGCCCCACTGCATGAAGGTTCACTGGAGATTGTTCAGCTGGTGCTTACAAAGGATACACCAGCACTCATAAAACAACAGCTGAATGAGCAGACAATAAAAGCCTAAATGTAAGAGGCAGTTAAATGATAAAGAGATGCTGCTGCACTGAACTTGCTTAGGTAGGAACTTTCTGCCCGGTGCCACTCCATTATGATTAATGTGTGCACATGCGAACTTTATGAAAAAGATAATGAATTGATTGTGTTCTTAAACGATGCCATTTTAGACCTGTTTGGATTCCTGCCTTCCCCGGGGAGCAGATGACCACAGTCTGTTAGCTTAAACAAATGAACGTTTAATGGTCATCTTTCTGCCAGCCAAGTGGAAAAGGGGAAACATTTATCAAGAGAAGGCAGGAAAAAACTGATGAAGCTGGCTGTTCATCTGGGATTTAGGTGCTACAAAGAGGCCATTGAGAAATGAAAACTGCAGCAGTTACCATGCAAAACTCACTTCAGGCGTTGTTCAGAATGTGGAGGTCACAGAATGCACAAATGGAGAGAATTTCACGTCCTGGCTTTCTCAGAATACAAAAGCTGAGAAAGGTTAGTTTAATTACTTAATCACACAGCAAAAACAACAAAAACAACAACAAACAGCAAGAAGGGGCAGATCTTGTGGATGATATGGTTATTCTACAGTGGTTTTAGTTAGCACATTCAGTGTTCTTTTCAATGACACTAGGGAAACTCACAAAATCTTTTGGCTTTTTAAAGGGTTTTATTTTCCTTTGTTTTGGTTTGTTTACTTTCTTTTATATCTTTTTTTTTCTTTAAATATATATTTTTTTAAATTACACTTAAATTTATCTTGTTTAGTCAATTGCTTTTATTCTTAATGCATGCATTCCTTAAGCAAAGCAGATACCCTCACAATTCAGTGTCTTCCCATGTATTGGCTTTATTTCACCTGTTTTCAGATGTCTGTTTTCAATGAGAAAAATTATCGTGGTAATTCATTTAAAGCAAACACCTAACTTGACATGATTAAAGTAACACAAGTCCTTTGTCCAGAGACATGTCTTCACCTTTCCTGTTGGTAAATCATTATCCACGTTTTTCCACTATTTACAGAGATTAGAAAATGGAAAAAAAAAAAATATCAACAAATAAGCACAAAAAAACCAGAAAGCAACCTTATGAAGTGAAACAACCCTGTGTTGTAGTAAATTTGGATTGATCAGCTTGATGTAGAAATTATTATTTAACATTATGGCAGTAATATTTTAGTGCCCACTGGAACAATAGAGCATTAAGTAAGTATTAGTACAGTCTGGCTACCAATTCAGTAGGAAACAACTTTTCAAAAAGAAAGAGTTGGTATCCTGGTGGATGAGTTGAACAGGTCAGCAGTGTGTCCTTGCAGAGAAATTTCACTGCAGGTGGGCCTCTATTTGCAGCAGTATGGTCAGAAGATGAAGCTGCAACAGAAAAAAAAAAAAATCTGTTTTTTTATCCTGTTTTGTTTTGCTTTTCACCATTTTCAAACAACGAAACAAAAGCCCAGAGAATTTGTGGACTATCCATCCTTTGAAGCATTAAACATCTGACTGTACCAAGCCCTAAGCTACTTTATCTAACTTTTAATAAGGCTCTGAGGTTGATATTGGAGCAGGTGATGTGCAGAGGTTCCCTCCAGAATAGACTGCTCCATAAGACTGCATGAATCTGTGATTGTAAAGTAATAATATAAAACCACTCACACTAAAACTTAATATTCATATGGGGAAAGATGAGAAGAAAGATGCATGAGTGAAACACAGGTTACACAATAACACCTACATTTTGACTGTGTTACCTTTCTGAATACCTTTGAAAAATAGATAAAAATTTTTATAGAGGCACTTTTTTTGATTATTTATGTAGTGAGAACTAGCTAACAAAAAATCTAAATCTTCCCAAAACCATTAAATCAAACAGTTAGTGTTTTAAAAAGCTGAATTCAGCACCATGTCTGTCCAATAATGGTTTATTTTTTATGCAATCTTTGTGTCCTTGACATATCTGCAGAACTAGGCCTCTTCTCAGCCTCACTCACCTGCATCCAGTGGTTCTTCTCCATTTATAGCTCTTCTATTCTGGAAACTTGCTTATTGTAGAGATAGCTTTCCAGTACATTATGTACTGTAGCATGAAATATTTTCATGCAAATAGCAAGTTTCATTTTTAGATATTCTTACACAAAACTTCACCCAACGCTGAACAAGGCACTGGCAAGCACAAAGAGTTGCAGCTGGACAGCACCCTAATTTTAAAAGACCTGGGCAATTTCCCTGATCTTTGTTCAGCACAGGCAATCAGGTATCGAGTTTGATGTCTCATCTGAAAACCACTACATCCCATAGCAGAACACTCTTCTAATAAATTGTTGAGATATAGCCTGAAAAATATTTTAAAGAGTGCTTCATATAAAATAAGTCACCAACTTCTGTTCTGTTGATTTTCCCAAAAGTTCTGGCCTAGTCTCTTTTGAAATAAGTATAGTCTCTTTGCTGGGACTTTTCGTGAATATTAGATATTCAGCTGAAAGTATTTATGCCTTCATTTGCAGAAAATTTCAATCATCAAGGTATGCTTCATGATTTTAACATCTGCCAGAGCTAAGTGTAACTAAAATTTTAGTTAGGACTTTCCCTGAAGTTGGCTTACAATTCCCAAATAAAATAATTGGGGTTGTAAATGCAAGTGGTCATGAACTTCAGGCTGAGCTATGCACTTTAAGCTCCTTGTTGTCAGGGTTGTTCTGTCACTAAATGTTCTCAAGATCCCTATTTAACCATGGTTGTTTTTTTTTTTTTTTTTTTTTTTTTTTTTTTTTTTTTTTTTTTTTTTTTTTTTTTTTTTTTTTTTTTTTTTTTTTTTTTTTTTTTTTTTTTTTTTTTTTTTTTTTTTTTTTTTTTTTTTTTTTTTTTTTTTTTTTTTTTTTTTTTTTTTTTTTTTTTTTTTTTTTTTTTTTTTTTTTTTTTTTTTTTTTTTTTTTTTTTTTTTTTTTTTTTTTTTTTTTTTTTTTTTTTTTTTTTTTTTTTTTTTTTTTTTTTTTTTTTTTTTTTTTTTTTTTTTTTTTTTTTTTTTTTTTTTTTTTTTTTTTTTTTTTTTTTTTTTTTTTTTTTTTTTTTTTTTTTTTTTTTTTTTTTTTTTTTTTTTTTTTTTTTTTTTTTTTTTTTTTTTTTTTTTTTTTTTTTTTTTTTTTTTTTTTTTTTTTTTTTTTTTTTTTTTTTTTTTTTTTTTTTTTTTTTTTTTTTTTTTTTTTTTTTTTTTTTTTTTTTTTTTTTTTTTTTTTTTTTTTTTTTTTTTTTTTTTTTTTTTTTTTTTTTTTTTTTTTTTTTTTTTTTTTTTTTTTTTTTTTTTTTTTTTTTTTTTTTTTTTTTTTTTTTTTTTTTTTTTTTTTTTTTTTTTTTTTTTTTTTTTTTTGTTTTTGTTGTTTTTTTTTTTTTTTTTTTTTTCTTTCTGTCAGCTTCCTCTTTTCAGACTACCTGGAGTAACCCAGCTCCAGTTAGTGATGTAAACCAGATGCTCAGCTCCTTCGTTCTGCTAGCTACATTTTCTCTTGTAAATTATAGACATGCTAACCTATTTAAAATATAACTCAGGTGGCTGGTGAACCACAGCGCCTGCCAGCTCCTCAAATAAAGAGGATCCACTTACTCATCTGCTCTGTCTCCATCTGCCTGCTAAATTTGGATTGACTGCTCGTGGTCCAAACAGATAGCAGAAAGATCTGTTTTAGGAGAAGAATTCCTCTAAACTCATCTTTTTTTTTTTTTTTCTTTTTCCTCTACATTGCCCTTTGCATTTGTAAAACAGGTTTGTTGCTCCGCGTAAATGTGACATGATGTAAGATGAACTGTCACCACACATCAGAAATTAGAAAGAAAATATTTTTTCAGAAAAGAATTACTTATGTGATTTTTTTTGTTTCTTTTGGCTCTTAGCAGATTGAGTATTGAATTGTTCAACTCCAGTCTGTGGATAATTTAATACCCGGAACATTCCTCCTAGTGTGAATTACAGACGCATTAGACTTGTTCAACAAGGCCCTGAACATATTGTTTCAGGCCTTATCTATTTCATGGGAATCTTGTAAAAATTGATTGATGAAATCCCAGAGAAATCTTTTTTAACAAACCTGCTTTTCTTGAAAAATATATACTAAGAGAAGAGACTAGTTGTTATCCTTTCCATCCACATCCATGTACAGGCACTAGATGAATGTCAGGTGATATTTGTAGGCAGAGTGGAAGCTTCAGGCAGCGTTTATCAGGAAAGCCCTCCTGTTGAGTCACAAGCTGCAGAAAGGACACCCTTGCTTTCTAAAATCCTTCTCAAAGAGGTGCCTAGCTGTGGCTGAATCCAATCTTATCCCCAGACATAGTCAAAAATTTATTTTTAAAGAATTTTTTACGTGTAATTCAATCTTTGTGCCACTTTGTTGCATGGAATTAAAGATGGCAACCCAAATGTATTTATACTAACAAGATAAATTATTAATTTTATTAGCAATGATAATGATAATGATGAGAAGACTTTAATCAGAATTATTTACTGCACAGTATGCATAGTTATAACTACTAGTCCAGTGCACTGTTTTTTAAAGCAATATTGAAGCAACAATATTAAAGCTAGGAAAAATAATTATTAAGTAGAGATTGATGTTACTCATAGTAACAACTGTAGGCAGATCTCTTTACTTAGCCTCAAGGAGTAACCTTGAGGGGCATCCACACTCAAGTGAGGAATATCCATGTGCGGTCATGGAGAGTGTTAGAAGTGCCTGGTGTTAAAAAATAGGACAAGGCTTCTGTGTTATATAGTGATTGACTGTCAATCATGTTTCTAGGCTGGCTGTGTCAGCTCAGCAGCCTTTAGTTCAGCTGAAGATAAGTTATCAGTACAATCACTTGTGGGTTCCTTTATCAGGAACTTTGTCTGACATATCCTCACCAGCTCAAGTTTCTGTCAGGAAACACTGTTCTTCACATCCTCAGAGTGTTTAAATTTGGGACTTGTGAGTCGGGCTGTCCGAAGACTTCTCCAACACCAAAAGCAACATGACCTTCCCTTCTCCATGCATCACTGAAAACTTGCAAGTAGGGTAAATTTTAAGCTGTTTTACCTCTACTTAGGCAGAGAAACCTGCTACAGGGGTGTAAATCAACACAGATCCATTGCCTTCAGTTGAGCACCTTTCATTTTCATTACCAGAAAATCTTACCCCTATTCATTTTTTTTCCACCTTGTACTCTATTTCCCACTTTTTAAAATTTGTGTATGTCTGTAGTAAATATCAGTCAAATCCATGAAATTACTTAAATGAAAATTATGAGAGTCAGAGGGGAATCAAGATTATTAAATTCAAGGAGTTTCATTCAGGTGGATGAACAGCTGACCATTTCCTTGTGGAAAACTGGAGTTGTGCAAAGTTATAGCAAGACTGAGATACATATTAATCTTACTCAACTTTAGCCATCTACAGGAAGGGGAAATTCATCTCAATAATCATCTCAGATATCTGTCTACATCCAGCTAAATCTCTCTTTAGAGGTAGTTTTGCTCTCCATAGAGAACCATGGCAGTCTAGACTTCAAACACAGATTAGATGTCTAATGTTGTGTGATTAATATTAGATGAGATTAATCCAACCTTGGGAGCACTATCAAAGGAAAAAAAAATCCATTGTTACCATGTAAAAGTGAAATTAGGTAGTATCTTGCCTTTTCTCTTTTATGGGACACTTTTTAAAAAAAAAAATTTAGATGATTCACTGATCTAATTACAATGCTTAGAACTTGGAGACAATTTTTGAGATGCTTGAACTGAAACTGAGCAGAGGGATCATAAGCAGGGAACAGTTATTCAGTATTGTGAAATATATAGACAGTGTAGAATGTAAGTCATTCCCCATTTAGCAAAGAAGTATTTGGTGGTGAGGCCTTCTGGCTTTTTGCTTTATAAATTATGCAGATTCTAAACTGATAAGTGGTCAATCAAATGAAAAGTTCTCATTTCAGTTTCACGGGGTGTAGCATTCTTCCTGAAGTGCTATTGAAACTTTCTCAAGTGTCAGAGAAAAGGAGGCTCAGAGGGGACCTTGGTACTCTACCAATGCCTGACAGGAGGTTGTGACCAGGAGGGAGTTGGTCTCCTCTCCCAGGTAACAAGCGACAGCAGCAACAGAAAACAGCCTCCGGTTGTGCCAAGGGAGGCTCATGTTAGGCTTCAGGAGGAGTACTAGGAAAAAGTTCTTCTGTGGAAGGGTGGCCAAGCATTGGAACAGCCTGTGCAGGGAAGTGGTGGAATCATGTGCCTGAAGAGTGCGGCCAGCTGGTCACGGGAGGTGGTTGTCCCTCACCTCGAGTCCTGTGAGCAGTTTTGGGAACCACCGTATGAAAAAGACATGAAGCCATTAGTGAGTGTCCAAAGGAGGGCAATGAGGATACCGAAGGGTCTGCAG
The DNA here is from genome assembly GCA_013397865.1 of Struthidea cinerea. Lineage (NCBI taxonomy): Eukaryota > Metazoa > Chordata > Aves > Passeriformes > Corcoracidae > Struthidea > Struthidea cinerea. Next base: position 966,821 of record VZTI01001575.1, on the reverse strand, counting down.
GAGAAGCCATGAGAGGAGTGGCTGAGGTCACTTGGTCTGCTCAGCCTGGAGGAAACTGAGGAGAGACCTCACTGGGGTATTCAACATCTTCATGAGAGGAAGAGGAGGGGGCAGGCACTGATCTCTTCTCTCTGTGACCAGTGACAGGACCCAAGAAAACTGCAGGGAGCTGGGCCAGGAGAGGTTTATATTGGATTGTTTTTGATGTAAAAATATGAATTTAATAATATATTACATAATTATTATAATTGTATAATAATATACATAATGTATAAAATTATATAAAATTATACATAATACAATATTACATTACATAATTATATTTTGTGTAATATATAATATTACATAAACTCATGTAATAATGTGATTTTAAGACAGAAAATCTTTATGGATGAGAGAGGCAGAGCATGAAATCTGGGGTCAGAAACCTTTTGTTCACCAAGAAAACAAATATTTATAAAATAAATTTAAAAACACCTGTGAGACTGTAGATTCTGTAAGGTGACTTTGAAGGTCATTTGTTTATATTGTTTATCTGTTTATTTATTTATCTACTTTAGTGAAAAAAAAAAATTAAACTGAAAATGTCTTCTAAGAGGTCTTTCCTCATACATTTTTTTTCAATTCTGAATGTATACATTAAAAAAAAAAAACATACAAGCATTTAAAAACACAGTTTCTTTTTCCTAAATTTGGGCTCAATTAAAAAGTTGAAGAGTGAAAAATGCCAAGAAAATGTAAATTTAATGATTTATGTATTTATTTACCTGCGTGTTTGAATGAACTGACTTTTTCCTTCTTTTTCTTTTTTGCTTTTAATAGCCTCTTTTGACATGTTAAGGCTAATCTAGTTAAGTAAGTAAGCAATCGGTTCTGAAAAAAAATCTGAAGTAAAGGGAACATGTAGTTTATGTTGCAATTACAAAGCTTCAACTTTGATTAAGTTATAGTCATGAACAAGCAAGAAAATAGGAGGATGAAAACCTTAAATAAAAATAAGTCAGAAATTGTTTTTTGCAGCCATGGCTCAAGCCAGGGATAGATTTTTATTTCCTGAAAAAGAAACCACAGCAGGACAGGCTGAGTCTCTACTGTGATTTTAAAGAGGCAAAAATCAGTGTAATACTTTGTTTTACAATTTTTATTCATGAAAGTATTCTGTGTGGAAAAATAGATGACTACATGGAAGAACAAAACTATTAGGGGTATGTGAAAAATCTAGACAAGTTTTTAGAACGAGATGCTGCAGACATTGGCTAGGAAAAACAAATATTTTTTTTTTAATTGTTAGCATGTCATTCTAAAAGTAGCAAATGATGGATGAAAAAGCTGACAACAATTTCTGTCAGAAATCAAAAAAATACCATGCTTTCTGTCTACGAAATATCCTCATGAAAGAAAACATGGTGAAATCTGTAGGCCAAAATCTTCATTAATTTCAGACACTGAGTTTCAGGAACACTCTGTAAAGTAGCAGCAAACGAACCCTTACTAAGTCAAGTACAGCACTGTTATGCAAAAAAACCCCACAAACAAACAAAACAAAAGGAAGGTACTAGTTTTTCACAGTCTCAAGGTACCTGGTATTGTCTTAACTTATGACTTTCACAAAAAAAGAAAAAAAAAGGAAGAGGTGTTATGCAGAAGTGCTTCAGTATGACAGAAAATTTTGCAGAAAGAGTCAAAATGTGTACTGAATCAAGGCTCAGGAATATAAGCAGGTCAGCTACTCTGTCTTGGCTCTCTATCTGCCAATGTCTTTCCTAAAATATTTGTTGTTGAAGTTCTCTGACTCTGGCTGCTCCAGAACTTTTCCAACCAAACTATTCTGTGTTGCTTCAACCTGTGGAAATTCAGGAAAAAATCTTCCTTGAATCGAACCTGAGGATGTTATCAATTTCTTTGTTAGTCTTCTCTACTTTCACAGAATGACCCCAATTATTTTGATCTTTCTCTATTTTTATCTTTCTGGACTCCTGGTTGCTGTTTGCTTTCCTGGGTGCACTTTCTACTTCTATCTCTGAAGTTCAGCAGTTGGAATTGGATACCATGCTCTAGCTGAGCCCTTATCATGAAAACCAGAGCATTAATTCAGGTATCTCACAGGCTACATTTATGTTTATATCGCAGTGTGGTGTTTGCTGTTTCATCTTTCTTCTTTTGCTTCAATTTTGTGTCTAAACATCTCAGTTAAATAATGGAAAAATCAGTGTAGTCTTAATTTTTTTTTTTTTCCCCTGCCTCCAGCAGTACTCTGTCAGTTGTGCTGGAGCAATTTACTTTATGTTACTGGGCCTCATTTTCCTTATTTTTAAAGAGGGAATACTGGCTCTGCCATCACTGTTTCCTTTGAAATCTAGGGATGATTCTTACAACGTGAGAGGTAAAGATTAGTACTTTAGATTATACAGAAGATTTTATGTAATGTGTGTTTGTTGTCAATTCACTTTGTTTCCACACTGAACTGTTTGTATGTTTTAGGGAAGTGTAAAAATTTTAAATACTTTTTGGCATATGTATATATGGTGAAGAGCTTCTGAAAGTCCTGTGAAGTAATCTGTTCTTTACACAGTACCCCAAACTACTAAAAAATTGCTTGTCTAGACTCCAGTCCTACACTCTAAGACCAGATTTATCAAAAGTGTAACTTTGATTTTGTTATACTGTCACAATTCATATCATAACTCCCCCCATTTTTGCAAAACTAAATTTTTTGCCACTCTCTACTGGTAAAATTCAATGATAAAAAAGTCTATGAATCTTTCCGAAATGTGTGTATGAGGATCTCTTAGCTGCCAGTATGGACTCAATGCAGTTTGGATTTATCAGTAGGATGCATTAATGAGAGGGACAATATTTTAATAACAATAAAAGCACAGTTTACATGTCCACTACCTGCTAAATTCTGTTGGAAAATAGTTCGCTACATTCTTATTTCATTATACTTACATGTTATTGAGAGGAAAAATAAAAGGCTACACACAAGTGTTTTGGATTGACTTGTGAAGGCAATGCTTGTTCCTTAAAACAATGCTCTGTTTCTTAAAAAAAAAAAAAAAAAGAAAAAAAGAAAAAAAGAAAGAGGCTTTTTCTAAAGAAAGAGGAAAAAGAAGAAATCTAGTATTACAAAGGGATATCAAGTAAAGTTAAGAAAGTCAGTAATAATAAATCAACACTGTTAATGTGCGAAGATATCATAATTTAAGTCCTGTCTCGTGTTGTTTGCTGGTTCTGCCAGCCACCCTAAAAATGTTGTGACAGAAGTTCCAATTGCAGTTTTTTCCAGCCTGTTAACAGAAAATTTCTACAATCAACCAGTGACCACATCTACTGGTGCAACCCTAAGTGCGCTCATCCTCCTGGGTCAGGGAAGATGATACGGAGATCCACTCAAAAGCAGCACCTCCTTGAGTGAGGTTATCACACAACACATCAGTGAAATATGCAAAAGGAAACTAATGAGGAACAACACAAAAAGAAACCACAAAACCAAACCAAAACAAAAAAAGAATAATAGAATTGTGAAGGTTCGAAAAGACCTGCAGAGCTTCAGGACACAGTATGTATATCTGCTTGAACTGTTAATAATTTTCCTATACATTAGCATAGACGCAAACTCACTATTTATGCACCAAGATCTTAAGCGCCAGCTGAGCAAAATTATGCACAAGGCTCCAAGCTATCATTTTCAGTGTGCAGGGATGTTGATAATATCTCTGTGGCAGGAAACTGCCCATAATCACTGATCACAAAACCTCTTACTCTGATTTGAAGAGTGGGAGAGGGAAGGCAATTTTAGTTTTAACTGTTCTGACGATTCAGAGCAGAAGCCATACTGGGTGATGGTTTAGAAATGGTGTATTGGATGCTGAGCTTCAGCACAACAGTTTCTGATACTGATGGACTTCACTTGAAGGTTGAGAAATTATTCTGCTCTGAATACAAGACACCAAAAGCCATAATATTGTTCAGAACAACCAATTACTTGAGATGGTGAAGCAAATCTTCCGGGCCCTAGAGAGAGGTAACTTTTCATCAGATATTTTAAGCCTTATATCAAAAAGGTGAACAAACAATTTTTGGGAAAAAAAAAAATCTAATGAGATATTATTTTTATCAGAAGGATCAGATCTCCTGTCACTTATGAAATTCATTGATCTGGAAATGTCCTTTCATCAAGTTTGAAAAAACTTTTGTGAAATCTCTCTGAGTGTGGTCCATAAGTAAGGTTGTTAGGCAAGTGGTGATAAATTATCACCTGTATTTAAGAAATCTGGGTGTAAGGCTTTATTCTCTGCAATCAAATTTCTGTGTTTATCTAACAATACATTTTACCGTTCGTTTTTATTTCAATCACACAGTTTCAATATTTATTCAATATTTATCCTTCCTTCCTTCCTTCCTTCCTTCCTTCCTTCCTTCCTTTTTCTTACATGTTCCATTTTTCTGTTGTTGTCATTTTTGATGGACAATATTGACTTATAACAATCTCAAAAAGCATAAAAATGTAAAGGGAGACATATATCCCAAAGCAGAAATATTTGTTCCCTTCAATCCTGTCACATGTACATCTGCATGTTATGTGCGGAAGTTGTACAGATTTAAAAAAGGATATGCACAAAGATCACGTGCAAGCGTGGAAGCTCTGAAACCTCCAGCAAGGAAATGTATTTTTATGTATTAGGTAAACAGCTGAGCAGCTAGAAGTCTGAGGTCTATATATAAAATTGATAACTGTTTAATCCTAGTCAGTGAAATTCCACTCCCTATGAAATGTGTTGTATCAAGTAGAAAATAAGAAATGAGATTGTAGTCACACTTTTCTGTGTCCTGCCCACCCCCTCCCACCAAGTGCTATGAATCCACAGGAAAAGCTTTTGTAACATGAGAAGCTTTACCTTCCACAAACTCCACCAAGATATGGAAAGCACCTAGCATTTGTCACCACCTAATCAGAAGTTCTGTTACTCAGGACTGGACCTTGCTATTTGTAGGATTTCACCAAAACAAGAAGACCTTTAGAAGACATATCAGCCACAGCTGCACGATGCCCGGTCACAATCTGTTCATGCTGCTCTAAAGTTTTCCGTACAGGTATACATACTTGCACGGAGGAATAAAGTGTGTTGGGTTTTGGCGTCTCTAGCGTGTTTTCTCTGTGTGGCGGTTTCAGTTTACCGACCCCAAACAGAAATTTTGTGAAGTGTATCTTCATGAAGTGAAGTTCTGGAGCTCTGTTTTCTGGGAAGTGGCCAGACATCGTTTACTGATGGAAAGTAGAGAACAAACTTTTTTTTTTCTCTTTGGTTCTTCATGGACAATCTTTCGCTTTTGCTTTAGTAGGCTGCCTTATCTCAGAATCAAGTTGCTCTCCATCTTACTTTCTCTCCCTTGTCCTGCTGGGAAGTAGAAGTGATAGCAGGGCTTGGTGGGTTTGGTGGGCATCTGGTGGTCAGCCAAGGTCAACCCACCACAAAATTTACTAATTAATAAGGATTTATTTTCCACGGAGGGTCAAGAACTCTATAGGTCCCCATCAGCAGGAGCTTGCAGAGGCTTAGATTCTCTGATACATTACAAGGATGATGCTGTACACCTGCTTTGACCTTCCATCAGTTTGTGTCTGTGTCCACTCCTGACTGCTATTTCTGCTGTAATGGCAAACAGTTTGATTTCTCAAACTGTCTCAGCTCTATCCATGCTCCCCCGGTCCCCTCATAGAAAAATAATTTGTTTTTCTTTCTCTGCCTGCAGATTTCATAAAACATCAGATCCCATTCCAAAGTTTCCCCTCCACTCTCCACCCACTATTTATGGACCCTGCAGTGACCGGATAGGACAATGAGGTGTGTGCAGGGTATTTTAATAGGTACAGAGTTTTAGGGCTTGGACGTGAAGTCCCTGAGAGAACTCAACCCACTCTGTTAGTCTTCCCTATGCTCAAGTTGAATAAGAGAGTAATCTTATCATCCTTTACAATGTTATGAAATGTTTGCTTAGCACTGTGCTATCTAAGCCCGTGTGTGACCTTTGGGTGGATTGCTGTTCTCCCCATTGTCTATTTGTTTTATTTATGTATTTAAATAAATACTTAAACCATGAGAATTCTTCTCAGATTTCTAAATTCTGTTCCCATTACTGATCCATATACAACACAGCTCAAATATTAAGGCTTATGCACTTCCTTGCCGTGCCAAGGAACTATCTTTAAATTTATGAATTATTAGATAAGTTAATTTAGTAATTTAATTCTTATAATTTTGATAATGTTTGTGTTGTGTCTGTTAAATTAAAATGAGGAAGGGGGATAATAAAAAAAATGTCTTTTATTTAAAGTAAATGCTGGCTTTAGCGTGCTTTTTTTCTGTCAGCCTTTTGCGAGAGTTGTCCTTGACACCAAATGCCAAAACATCTTTTTTTTAATAAATTATTAAGAAAGAGCATTGCATATGTTTTGCACCAGATAAATTATGCACCCATTTTAATCTAGACGAGAAATAAGGAATTCCTATTTCACTGCACATCTGAATTTTGTATGGAATTTTGCACATACTGTGATGCTGGGCCCAATATTTTATGCATCAGCATATCTCATGTTTTCTTTATAAACTGCAGAGAATCTGCACACTGAGTTATGTGTTTTATAAAAGGAAGGAAAGAATCTAAAATTAAAATAACGCAATCAAACAAGGGGGAGTGTTACTTGGGTTTTTTCCCCCATTTCCTGCTTTTTCCTTCCCCCTGAACCTTTTCCCATTCTCTTTTGGATTATTTTGAATCTCCGCAGTTACATGAAATTTCACAAATTAATTTCTCAGTAAGACGCCAAAGAAGCAAAAAATCCAGTGCACCAAATCTAATAATCTAAATGCTGCTCTGCTCTGAAACTTTTGCTCATTTGAAGTAAATTCAAGCAAACTTCTTCTTTTCCTTTTTTTTTTTTTTTTTGGTGTGTTGAATAATGTGGTTACCTTATTAATTTTCACCATGTTTTTAGTCCTGCCAGGATTGCCTCCAGCAAGGGGTATTGATAGGGAAAGATGAGAAACATAAAAGGTTAACACAGAAGGGCAGATAAGCAAGTAAGATTTGATCCAAAGCCTGCTCGAGTCAATGAGAGATTTTTCCATTGACTTCAGGAGACTTTGGATCTGACCCATCAGGCATTTATGTATCAATACGGTGAAATGCTGAGCAGCTCCTATGAAATGTCAGTTGTCTTCTACTCCCATTTGTGTCAGAAAGAGTTAGGGGGGTTCTCTGCTCTGGAGATTTGGAGTATTTAAAAGTTAATAAGAAAGTACACGGCTGAAAGAGGAACAAGGGGACAGAGACCACAGACTTTACTTACAGCTTCTGAGAAAGCCTGTTAAAGTCAATCAGATCAAGCAGGCACAACTGTTTTGGCGAATTAAGCAGAGTGAAGAAAGAGAAACAAGGAGATAGCATCTGAAGTAGAAAAGGTAAAAAACAGCAAAAAACCCAAACTGAGTTAACCAGGAGAATGGAGAATCGAGGAAAACTCAGAGGAGAACTGAGATCAAAATTGAAGCAGGAGGATGAATACTTGGTTGTGTCTGACTTTTGCCTCCTAAACACAATATACAATTGGAGTTCAAACGTTTTTATTCTATTGTTTCATTCTTTTTTTAGCACTATTTAGTTTTCACTTCTGATTTTGAACAAGCCCTAAAATTGCATAAGGTCTCCGGGACATTTACAACCTTCTATTTCACATAACACTCCTGGGATCTTCCCTAGGGGCTATATTTGAGAGGCAAATTAATTTTGTTCACAGCTGCTGGCATGACACAAAGACTGTTTTTCCCTTTGCAAATTTAACCCCTTACTATATATTTTTTTTCTATTCTCTTCCCTACTATGCCAGAAATGCTTTCCATTTCTGAGATGTGCATTTCATTCAGCCAGACTCACAAAACTGACGTGTTATTAACAGACCACCAGCAAAATGGGAAATGCTGGTGAAAGGCAGAAGACCTGATTTGTGTTAAGTTACATCTTCTAGGTCACTAATCCTAAAAAGAGTCAAGAACAGGATTCATAGATTTTTGTAAATCACTCCAGAGGGGATCATATAGTCCCTCTTCCTGACTAAAGCAGTATCAAGTATTTCTAAACCATGTTTTAGTTCTGCTCATATAGACAAAGAAACAAACCAGGCACATACAGACAAAGAAACAGGAACATTGTGTGTTTTATAATTAACTGCAGCTAATTAATTAAGTTCAAGCAGATATTATTTTTATAAGGATAAATAAAAAGCCTTTGAATGTGGCTGCATAAGAATGGCATGAGAAAATCGTCGCAAATATTGAAATTCAACTAAATAAATTGTTTTACTGTGGTGATAGCTTTCCTAGCAACTCCCTGACATACACTGCATATGATGTTTTAACCTTTTATGCATAAGCTTTGGTGATATGGAAAGTAGTATTGCTTTTGTGTTCTTCAAAACTAAGTCATTCTTTTTCCCCGGGCCAAAACAAGGTCTATGTGTCTGTTATGCTACATGAAAGTCATGAGAATAAGATAAAATCTTTGAAATCTACCTTAAATTGTGCATTGTTTTTGTTTATATTATACTGCCAATATCTTAAGTATAAAAAGTCATAAAAGTCAAAAAATAGTAAAAAAGAAAAAAAAAAGTATAAGAAAAAAAAGGGAAATGTTGAACTGATTTACTGGGGGAACTGAGAAAAGAAAATAATATTAAGAATTTGGTATGAATAGCATTTCCAGCCTAAAGAAGAAAAGAAATATGAAAACAATTTCACAATGTTTCTCTGCATTTTTCAAGTCTTCTCAAAAAGGGATTTAGCAAAATAATGGGAAAAAAACTCCCAAACTTTCTTGTTCAGGTTTCAAAATATTGCAGTGAACAAGGGCATAAAATACAGTTCACTAGCCTACAGAGACCATATTCTTTTTTGAAAATATTTGAAGATCAAATTGATCTTGAGGAAGTTTTATTTTAAAAAATCTATTAAATCTATTTCACTGAAAGTGGTGTTTCTTCAAAATAAGGTATTAACTATTGAAATGTTTTATGGACGTGGTAAAATTTTCACAACTAGTCATGGCTGAGACCATTTGATGAATGATGAGTTCAACAGTAAGTCGCTAAAGATGGGATTTATTTTAATTGATTTCATAATCTGGCTACTAATAAGTAGTTATGCATATTTCCTTTACAGCTACTGGTGAGAGAAACACCTGGAAAGTACAAATCAGTGATTGATATTGGAAATAAAATAGTCATGCTCTAGAATGATCTGCTTTATTCTTTCTGCCTTTCTCTTTCCGTCTCCGTCTCTCATCCTCTTTCTATTCCATTCTCAAGAGCTTTCTCCTTCTTATCCTCTTCCTCTGTCTTTATTCCTCTTTCTCTCTATCTTTTCAGTGCAAAGGAAATTGATATGACTACTTAGATTACTTGGTTAGCATGCAAACTAATAAAGGCCTGATAAAAGCCCCTCGAGTTTCTCTTAAACAGTATAATAAAGTTGTGAAAATACCAATTTTTGGCTCTGCCATGATGTAAATTGGCAATATTCCTATTTAAAGGAATTTCATATTCATTTAAATTTGATTTCATATATATAAATATATAAAATCCATTTAAGACTCAGCCCTTGGGATCTTAAGACATTGGTCATTTTATTAATACCTACTGGTATGTCTTTTCCTTTAAAATAAATTATCTGACTTATTCCAACTATTCAGTAAATCATTATATTAAAGAAACATTCAGAATTAATTCAAGGAACAAAACCTTTAGGAAAAACTTATTACAAGAACGCTCACAAGAGTATTTAGGCAGTTGATTTAAATGAGATTTGGGGTAATTTCTGGCAGATACAGTGCTATGGATGTGTTACTAGTAGCATGTTGATAATCAAAGGGTGTGCTTCTGTTCACTCAGAAGGTTGTCACTATCTGAAAAGGGAATTGAGCTCTTATTTTCTTTAAAAAAACTTCATGTTTGCTCTTTATTACTCAATAAGTTGGCTTTCCCTTCTTTATTTTTTTTTCCCCCGACATGTAAGCAAAGTCCATCCTGAGATCTCTTTTGGACGCGTATTCCCACACTCGTGCTGCTGTGCTCATGGCTGCTCAGAAGCAGAAGAGTGAGTGCTGCTCTGTTGCTCTTGCACCTGCTGCTTCCTGTGCATCCAATTTGCATGTTATCTGTGCTGTCTAAGGGGGTCTGAAACCGAGGTCATTATGACATCTTGGCTTGAGGGGCATTAAGGAATCCATTTTAAGTCAGCAAAGAACCATTGTTATCATTGCTCTGCAGTATGATTAATAATTTTGAGGTTTCTTCTCCCCCACCTACACTTTCCCATACGGTGTGTTAGTACAAAACTTTGACCTTGCAGTGAAAGATAATAACAGAACATATCTGTGGTATCCATGTGATTAATACAGCAGTCTGGGAGTCACAAGGAGACTTATGGAATACAACTAAGATGCCTGAATACATCAATGATCTCTTCGCATTGTTCACCTTCTCACTAAATAATTTATCAGCTTAATGATAATCACATTCAAGTATCATAATTACAGCCAACTCTTTAAAAAACATCAATTCAAAAGCTGAAAATGTAGCCATTCTTTCTTTCTCCCTCCCTCCACACTTTCTACCATTAGCTATTAATGCCAAAATATGGTCTTTATTCATTCTACTGACACAATATAAAACCAACGTAGATTTCCCATTTTTCATAAAATTTCCATTCGCACTATTAGTTTCGCTGATAGCAGGCTGGGAAATGTTGTTAGGCTACAAGATGGACGACACTGCAAAACCTCAGCATGTTAAGAAGCCATAAAATTTTATTCAGTTCATTTACTGCTACAGTCCAGTAACCCTATAGTAACAGTGTGCTATTTTTATTGTGTATTTATTTAAAGCTTGAATATTCCCTCTTCTGGGCCATCTAACCAAATTACTCTGGTTTCCTAATGAACTCTATTGTAGAAAGTCAAGGGTGTGCATCTGACCCATGGGTCCTCTTTCTTTCAGATATTCTTGGGAGAGTAGTCTGTTGTTTCATAAAAGATGAGTTATAAGAAAAAGTAAAAAAAAAAAAAGTACAAAGCAACAAGCCATGAGTGAAAAAAAAAATGCCTTGAGGAAGAATGTAGGGATAGGATCACAGGATCTGTAAAAGAAAAATTAAAACTTTTACTGAGACATGTAGGGACTCTATTCTCACAGCAAAGAATCTCCACACATCTTTAGAGTTATCTTGAGCCCATTTTAACAAGTAAGAAAACATCACCATCTCACTAGATTCAGGCTTCTGTCCTACAAACAAATTAGTTTAAATCCTGTGATTCCACGTAGTTCCTGAAAACTACGTATTAATAACAAAATTTTTTTATATATCGTAGTTCAGGCAAATGGCCTAAATAGAAGGAAAAAAAACCAAACAAATTAACCAAACCCCCCAAAACCAACTAAATCCTATCATTCTCAAACCAGCCTGTGTGTAAATTGCTCATTTTTCTTTCTTTTAATTTATTCTTTTTACTTGTTATTTTTCAATTTCATTATTTATTTATTGGCTTCTCTGTGAAATCCTTTTTCGATTAATAGTGTTGAATAACACTTTGAATAACATTTCAACATTTGGTTCAGAATTGAAGAACACACTCACAAAAAAATTATAATAAAGAGGGGTTTCTTTTCTTTAAATCTTGCAAAATAGCTTTGGAGTTTAAGGCCAATGACAAGAGGCAAGTGAGGTAAACCTCTGGAAGGAGCACAAGGCAAATGTGCAGTGATTGGAAACAGTGTGGTAAGAAGTGGTCACAAGACAAAATCTCCCTACCACTGCTCACTATCTTGAGAAGATCACAATTGACAAAAGGATCAGAATTTTCTCTAGTACACTACAGAATTTGAAAAAGGTTGCATAATTTTGCACAAAATCACCCGACAAGCCCACGTCAGAGAGACCAGAACTATTGCACACATGTGAGACTTTGGGTGTGAATGTGGATCTGCTGGAGGGCAGGAAGGCTCTGCAGAGGGATCAGGACAGGCTGGATCCATGGGCCAAGGCCAACTGTGTGAGGTTCAACCAGGCCAAGTACCGGGTCCTGCCCTTGGGTCACAACAACCTCCTGCAGCTCCAGGCTGGGATAGAGTGGCTGGAAAGCTGCCGAGTGGGAAAGGACCTGGAGGAGCTGGTTTTCTGCAGCTGAATAGGAGCCAGGGTGTGCCCAGTTGGCCAAGAAGGCCAGTGGCACCGGGCTTGTGTCAGCAATGGTGTGGCCAGCAGGACCAGGGCAGTGCCCATCTGCCTGTGCTGGGCACTGGTGAGGCCACACCTCGAGTGCTGTGTTCACTTCTGCACCCCTCACAACAAGAGAAACACTGAAGAGTGCTGGAGTGTGTCCAGAAAAGGGCAGCAGAGCTGGGGAAGGGTCTATAGAGTAAGTAATATTAGGGGTGGCTGAGGGAGCTGGGAGGACTCAGCTTGGGATAAGGGAGTCTCTCCTTGCTCTCTACAAATCCCTGAAAGGAAGGTAGACCCAGCCTATTTTCCAGGCAAAAAGTGACAGGAGGAGAGGACATAACCTCAGGCTGTGCCAGGGTAGGTTCATGTTAGACATCAGGAAGAATTTAGCTGCAGAAGTGGTTGTCACTGGAATGGGCTGCCCAGGAAGAGGGTGGAATCATCATCCCTGGAGGTGTTCAAGAAATGACTGGATGTTCTAATTTTTGCTATGGTCTAATTGGCATGGTGATGTCAGGCAAAGGTTGTACTCAATGATCTTGGAGGTCTTTTCCAACCTGAATGAGTCTGTGATTCTGTGACTAATCAGGCCATGGCACAAGCCAAAAAATCCCTTCGGCAATCACCCATGCTGTTAAATAATTAGGTGAGATTGAGCCTAGTTCATCTACTACTCTTTCAGATTTCATTCTGACGCAGTCTGGGCTTAATATGATTTTGGGCTAGTAGGCAGTGTGGAGGCAGCTGATTTGTTTTGGGAGTTAAATTAGTGTCTTTAAATCCAAGCTTGGCTGGACCAGAAAGTGGTTCACTTCTGATTTAATTTATTAGCATACCTGCAGCCTCTCTCTGCAGTCTCTTTGCTAACAGCTTAGCAGGAAGGCAGGGTGCCTGTGCGCTTGGGTCACTAAGGTCGCATTAGGGAAGTGAGGAGAGAAAAGCATTGCACAACAGAAGCTGTCCTCGTTAATGCAGGTGAGATCCTTCTCAGAGATAACCATATGAAAACAGGTCATCTAAGTTATTTCATCTGGGTTCCCTGTTCAACCCAAAGGAGCCATATCTGGAGAAAAATTCATTCCAACAACCAGTCATTTATTTTGCAGCAGACTAAATTGTCCTTGGGAACTGCTTAATGTCTCTTTAAGAAAGAACCTAGATGACTATTTGAAACTGGATGCTTAGCTTCCAGATGGCTATATTTACACCAGATGATCTTAATGCATGATTAGAAGTTGCCAACTACACCTAAGTAATGAGGAAGAATCTATTTAACATAGTATAAAGTAGATATTCATAAATTAATTATGAGAGCCTCATACGGACCAAGAACGACTGTACCTACAAGACAAATTGTTAGCTGGAACAGCTTGCAAGCTGCCTTTTAAAAATTCCTGCACATATGAACAAGGAGGATCTGACCCAAGATGTTGTCAACAACACAGTGTACACAATCTGTGGTTCAAGAAGTCCCAACCTCACTGATGACTGGAAAGTGAGTATATAGAAAGGGACAAATAACTTCATAATTTCAGCATATGTCAAAATCTTTCCATTGGCATCTGCAGCTTAAGTCAGAAACTAGAAGCAGGATCAGATGGTTTGCATTGATATTCCTATGAACACACCCCACTATGTTAAAAGAAAAAAAAGGTAGAAACAAAACAACACCCCCCATAACACCTCCAAGAATCTCTTTGTAGTTCTCCAGCTTCAGAATTTTCTCTTCCATGGCACGCAAGCCATAAATTCCTCCCTGGAGCTGAAATGAAGTATATTTTTAATAAAGATATCAGATTTTGCTCTAACAATTTCCAGCAAGAGTGTGTCCATTAAAATTCCTTGTGAACTGTTCTACCTTTGTGATGTTCAGAAAATAATGTCTATTTTATGGGAACTTGTGGCATTTTAACATGGATTTAGACTTCATATCAAGACACAAAGATGAAAGAGAAGTTGATATTGGAAATTTGTTCTGTCAACACTATCAACTCATTTTAAGACAAAATGATCAAAATGTTGAGGTTTCATGTTGAGTAATGAATTATATTTAGAAGCATCATAGAAGTATAATCAAAAATAGGTACAAAATCTTAGACTGAGTGCATAAAATAATTTGTAATATAAATATTATAGTAATTGTTATTAATGTAATGGAGAAAAAAATGAAGAGGTGATGTGAAATAGGATATTTTACCTTTTTCAAAATTAGACAATTTAAAATCATGAAAACAAACTAAATATACAATGATGCAACAAGATATCTTCTCCCAGGTGAAAGGTCCTTGAAATGACATATTTCTGTAAAATATTTCAGTTGGGAAGTCCCAGGATTTTCTCATGTAGAATGGTCATGGTTTTTTTGTCTGTGCTACTGATTTTCCTCAGTTTCTGAATAGTGTTATGAATATTTTTGATGGCATACTGGACACTGAAAACCCTTTCAACACTTTCTTCTATGTACAAGATTTTTGTAGTGCACATAACTTTCTTTTTGGAATGACAGGGACAAGACTTTAAAAAGAAGCAGAAACATGAAACAGAGAAGGAAATAGCAGTAAAAATAAGAAATAAAATATAAAGCCACCAGCAGCAATTTAATTGTTTTGAACCCTGAATTGCATCATTAACAAAATCTGGAGGCTCACTTCTGCTGCATCTGGGAAGATGTTGATTACAGCTGGTGTTATGAAGATATTGCTTTCTACTAGTAATGGAATAAATTGGACACATAAAAGTATATAGAGCTTGTGTCCCCCTATCCCCAGGCCACAACAGAAAGGGAGAAAGATGTGTCCATTTACATTAGGGTAAAAGGCTTTGAACGTATTTATTCCAAAGATCTGTGTTAAAGACTGAGAGGTCATGAGGAATATGCCACAGACATTTCCCAAGGGATGGGGAACATACATTAAAATGAAAAGAGAAACATGTACAAATTAATCAAACAGTGACTATGGGTGCTTTCAGCATCTTTAACCCTGGTTGGGGAACATTCAAGAATCGATATGTGTAGTAAAAAACAGCCTCTTATAGCAAAATGTCACACATGCTTCCCAGAATGGCTAATGTCAAGTTGCAAACAATTCTACTGACCAAAGCAAAATGAAGCAAATTCAAGTAAGTAAACCAAACTGTGTGATTGACTGGGATTGAATACAGCATTTTTGAAAGGGATAATTTTCCCAATCAGGAGAAGGGCCCTGCTTTTCACAAAAAAGGAATGTCAGACGCCGTTTAGTGCAGCTCTCTCAGACACAAAGAACTTCATGGGATTGTGTGGAATGAATATGCTGCCTGTGAAGTCTGAAATGTTATACTACAGTGAAAAGGCTGTACCAGCATGAAATGAGAAAACCACAGATTTCCCTTTTGACTGGAAATTTAAGAGATAAATAAGGAAAACAAGGATTCAAACACAGACCACCTTTCTCTCAGTGGAGTATCAGGGGCATTAGGCTTCCAAATTATGATTTTTTTTTCATGCTCTCTCCCTATGAATATTGATGAACCAGTGTGTAGCCAGGAATGCCTCAACAGGAGTCACAAATTCACATGTATTTAGGGGATAGGGCTGTTCTTGGGTAACAGAAGAACTCATTCAGGCTCAGGAAGGATGATTCTTAAGTGAGTGCTTTAAGCACTAGGTTATGTAGAAGGAAACATGAAAACTTGGAATAAAAAAAAAAAAAAAAATATTGCAGAAAATTTTACTTCTTGTCTCTCAGCAAAATTCCCAGACCTACATGGTATTCATCTTTCTAAGTGCTGGTTTAAACAATGAAATGTGGCATGTAATGTCCCAGCAAAAATCCTTTATGTATGAAAACTGAATGCACCATGATATTCAATACTTGTTCTCACTAAATATCTAGGAAGACGGGTGGCAAATGTTTACTCTGATCTTACTTCAGTTTAAGAAAAGTAAAACACAGAGTGGAAATATATATCTATCAAAGCCATAATAAAAAAAAAAACAAAACCAAAAACCACACCAAAAAACAAAATAAAAAAACCCCACCCAAGATGGTGATTTTTGAATAAAGAAGTATAAACATTCTGTAAACTTATAACACAGTGAGGGAAAAACAAAAAAGTAATAAAACTATAAAGAAAAGAGGATGAGTGCAAGCCTCAGAAGAGTCTTTTACAAATCAACATATCCAAGATATATTTTAGGGAAAAATAAAATACAACAAAACCGTTAGACTATTATTCAAAAAGAAGACTCTTTGCCCCAAGGCTGTAGCTGAGGCTGGGGCTCATCAACCCTTGCTCCCTGCTGACTTAAAGAAAAGAATTTCAAATAAGAGAGTTCGAAGAACAAAAGATGGGAATCTCAAAGCAACTAATGAAAGGAAGAGCAAACTGCACCTCCCACCCTGAGCTAACTCGAGAAATAGGAAAAATGTATGAGCACAGCAGAGCCTTTTTTCCCCCTTTTCTTTCACAAACTCTTGAGAGAGGAAGGGGAAAAAAAAAAAAAAAAAAAAAGTAGAGACAGAATGTTCCTGAATGGGAACTTCAAACATGTAAAGTCAAAAATAAAGCTTCAATAGGCAGAGAAAGCCTCCTTGAATATATCCTTCTATGCATGCATGTGTGCCAGCTCTCCTATTTTTCATCTCTCAAGTTATTTCAGGACACATTCTCTGAAATAAAATATAAAGAAACTTCACTCATGCTTCTGTTTCTGTACCTCTTTTTTTGTCACCAAATTTTCCTTTTACCGAAGTCCTCATTACTTAATTTTTCCAGAAAATGTCCCAGTGAACTCTGAAGTCTTTTTAGGTTATCTGTGATTCACACAGCTTTTCTTCAGTACCAGGTTGTTTGGATATTTTTTCCAACTCCTAAGTTTTACTTGAAGAAATGTTGTTTTCATCAGTAGACTTTTATCTGAGTTAGCCAGGAATATATGGTCCAGTGTTCACTGTGATGGTAAATTACAGTGTAGAGTGACGAGGAAAACCAAATGTTTTCAGGCACTGTCAAAGCTTATATTTTGATCCAAATGAACGTTAATAATAGTGTTTCATAAGAAAATCTGTCTTTCAGAAAGTTACTAAGGAAAACCAATAAATGTTGTACTTAATGAAACAGAAAAATATTAAGTCATGGTAAACCAGAAATGTCACTTTGGTTTACTTTATTATTATTATTATTATTATTATTATTATTATTATTATTATTATTTTTCTCTTTTTTTTGCAAGTTTCTTTTTTAAGTGCCTTTTCTGTATTACTTAAATTATTATTTTATAATTGAAATTCCATTTTTTGGCAGTGTAAAAATCCTTAATTAATACAGAAATGAGAGTAAAACTTTGGAGAGCCAACAGTTGAAGAAATGAATTTTAATACTGTTTTAAGAGTTTGTAGAAACACAACCCTCACACCATGCCCAGCCATATGATGGATGTGTGAAAGTTCAGACAGTAGTAATGAACAAACAGAACCACTCCTAGCTCTGGTCTGATTTTAAATCAGCTGAGAAGTGGCAGGAAGGTACTATTTCAGATAACATTTCCCTTAAAACACAGAGTCAGTGTCTCAGTTTGAGACAAGTTTAGGGGGAAACACTCTGGAAAGAACATCTCCTCCGCAGAAGGCAGGTTTCAGCACTGCCTCCCCCACCAATACAAAAGGACTTTCTTGGATAAAAGGGAAAAAAACTATTTATTTAACAAGCAGAGTGCTGGCAAGGCACAGGAAACAAATCAGTAGTGTTAGATAATAAACATCCTCGCTGCAGAGAAAGCTGGTGGATTTAGGGTTCCCTCTGCAGCTGGCTCAGCCCCTTCCAAGGTCCAAGGCTGGGATGCAGCATCCCCGCAGCCTCCCTGCTGGTCCATGGGGTTCAATGATCTGGTTCTCAGATCACAGATAGACTGAACAGCTCCAGAAGAAGAAGAGGAAGCAGTTCCAGAGGATTTCAGTATGCAGTCCTGGGAAAATTTCCTGCCTCAGCTAACAGGCTAGCTAAAAGCAGGAAGGTGGTCCCTTGGGTCTGCAGCAGGGAGAACACGGGGGGAGCGTGTGAGTCCTTGAACACAAACCGTGCTGAAGAATTTGCCTGGCTTCTCTCACTCCTCTTCTGGACCCAGCTTAAAGCTGCGGCACCCATTTGTGGGCAATAAGCAGGCAATCAGGGAATTATCATAATTATAAGTATTATCATAAAATCACCCCAAGACAGTCAGGTAACGTGACATGAACTCAGCTAAAACTTTGCTGTCTCCAGGAAACAGTTACTGCTATTTCTTCACCTCCCAACAGGCTCTTCTGTTTCCCAGGAACTCAAGTCTATCTTGCCATTCCTATACTCCAGGGCATTAAGAGACTCAGGTGAAAGGTAGGCCTTACTCGATAGCAATACCTCACTGGAGATATTCCAGAACCATCTGGACGCAGCCCTGTACAATATGCTCTGGGGTGACCCTGTTTGAGCAGGAAAGTTGGGCCAGATAACCGTCTGTGGTCCCTTCCAACCTGACTCACTCTGTGATTCTGTAATATCAGGTTAGCAGTTTGGTTCAAAAATCCCTCTTGATGAATTGTGCTGAATGTTGGGAGAAGAAGGCAGGACAAACAGTTGTGAGACAAGTGAACAGACAAAATTTCATCACTGTGGAATTGCCATGTGTGTGTGCTCCCAGGCTGTGCATAATTTCTAAACAAACCTGGCAACTAACACAGTGTCTGCTGAGAAGACTGATAAAAGATTATTTGTATTGCTCTTTGTTACCCAATTTCTGCCCCAGAGTAGACTGCATTTGCAGAATATCATGTCTTCATTTATGCATGCATAATAAATGAATCTTAGAGCTCTAAGAGTTCAGATTCTATGGTAATGGGATGGCAAATCCATGGGTGCAATTATCAAGGCAATTATTGCCTTAGAAAATGAAAATGCAACAAACTTGGTTTGCTGTGTTTCTCCAATCACATCACAGAGCCAACTGCGCACAAAGCTTTAAAGGGAATGAGGGCCAATTCAACCCTTGTCAGTATTGTGCTTACTTTTGTCACACAATAGAATTTGGCAACATGATAACCCCATCACTTTGATTTCAGGAGGAGAACATGGGAAGTGAAAAAAGCTTTTCTGAATTCCCTGTAGATCATATTTGATCAAAGAACTCCAGATAAAAGACTGAAAATTGTTTAAAATACATAATAAAAACCTATTTCAACTACCATAAAAGTTACTGCTATGAACACAACAATCATCCTCAGTATGATGTAAGTTTTCTGAAACTACAAAGGATTTCTTATCAGACTCTTGCCTCTTTAAGAGAAGTCTAGGTATGTTTTTGTTTGGTTTGGTTTTAAATTTTATTGTCAGCAAAAGTATCACAGGAAATCTGTGAATGCATGACAAAATCTGAGATGTATTCAGTGATTCAACCAATGAATTATTTAAGCCTAGAGAAGAAACTACTTTTTTTTATTTTTTGTCAGTCCCACTCTTGCTGAGGATAGTTATAGGCAGCATACCATTATCTGTCCCTTTACTATACAATATGCAGAAACTTGGCTATGCAACTTATTTTCACATCACTGTTGTGAATGATCAAAAAAGATCCTTTCTTTCTTATGACTCTTGGCATGGCTGCTGGGAAATGAAAGTTGAAAATGCTTGAATAAATAGAATATAGAAGATTTATTCAACAATTGAATTATTTAAATCTACATAAGGAATGAGACCTGTAAGGCAACACTTCTGTTTGCAATTCTCTAGGCTTTTTGGGGCTTATTTGATATATAATTTCCTTAACGGCTTACTGTGGTGTTTGAATGTTCTTATTTATTTTTCTTGAAATTACTACAGTAAGATGACTGCCGGAGAAAAATCTACATTGAGACAGGCTTTGCTGATCAATTAAAGCACCATTTTCTCTCAGCTTCATAAATGTAAATCAGGAATAACTATTGACTACAGCATTTGTAATGCAGTTACTCTAGATTTACTGGCATAAGTGAAAGCAGAATGGAGTCCCTGAGGTTCCTTTTTGCTCAGGTAGTAATATTAGGTCTATTGGAGTGCCAAATGGATATTCACCAATGCT
This sequence comes from Struthidea cinerea, assembly GCA_013397865.1. Lineage (NCBI taxonomy): Eukaryota > Metazoa > Chordata > Aves > Passeriformes > Corcoracidae > Struthidea > Struthidea cinerea. The sequence goes on along the minus strand of VZTI01001575.1, from coordinate 946,478 downwards.
CGAACTCTGTTGTTTCATTTCACCCTTCGCAGTAATTTTTAGATTTGTGAGTACTGTCTCCTCAAAGTGGGCAAAAGTGATGGTAAAAGAGCTTTAAATAAAAATGCATTGTTTGGTTCTATGCCTCAGTTGTTCCTTAATTTGTTGCAAGATTTTACATCTGTAGTTCAAAGTTGCATGAAGAAAGAAAACATGAGTCAGATGACTTGAAGTCAAAAGGCTTAAAATCGTGAGAGAGCTCTGGCTGTGACTTAGCATATTTCACCTAATTTCACATTGTTTACCTCTGCTTTGGTTTCACTATCTACAAAACTGCTATAAAATTAGGTTGAAAACAGCAAACCTTTACTGAATTTACTTAACGACTGCATTCTGAAGATGCTGGCTTTGCAAGAGGCTCTGAATCTCCAGCCTTCTATGAGACAGAACTTTGTACGCTTTTCCAGGGGACTATGTGAGTTATAATTAGTTGGGTTGCTTTTGTTCTTTTAAGAAGAAACAATGAATTAATATTTTTTAATGAATCAGATAATAAGCCAACCTGCCAATAACAAGGATTCAAAAGAAGATATCCTGATCTTGGGTTTATTTCAGAGTAATTCCATGGACAATTTTTAATTCCCTTCTCAAATTTCCTTCCTTTCTAGAGCAGTATATTCAGCCTTCTACCGACATCCTTCTGTAGTAGGTACAGAAATGTTGTATCATTTTAAGGAAGGGCTGAAGAATTTTAACATGCCTACTTCCTACATTTTTTTCCTGTTTTTAATTCCTCTTTTTAATTATTAAATTTTTTAACATTGGAACCAATGATACAATGACAAATTCATACACTTACCTATATTAATATGAAGAAAGGTATTTAGAAGACAGCTATGTGGGTTGTAGAAAAGGTACCGGGAAAAAAAGACCCTGGTTAAGCTGTGTGATAAATTTCAATGCCTAGGTTAATATTAGCTTATCGTTATTTCTGGCATCATATGCAGACAAAATGCCACCACATTGCATTTGACACTACCATTTAACTACACACACAGTGTAAATCCAGCTAAAACTAATAGGGAAAGTGGTGAACAGTACAAAGACTTAAAGCAAGATACTTGATTGCAGACCAAAGTAGTTATTTTGTGCAGAACGGGCTTGTTCAGTTTGTTTTGTATAGTACATCACAGGAATGCTAATGACGACAACATGTCTCATTAGAGGAATATAAAATTTCTTTAATTTGTTTTTTTTTGTTTGTTTTCTTGTTTGTTGTTGCTGTTGTTGGGGTTTTTTTGCTTGTTTGTTTTTTTTGAGGGTTTTTTTTGCTTGTTTGCTTTTTTGGTTTTGTTTTAATAAAGAAGAACTGATGCAGTTTTCTGTAGCTTGAGTAGCATTATGGATGGGGTAACCAGCCTTGAACACTGATCCCGCTTGGCTCTTTTAATGAAGCCAAACTAAACCTACTCAGAAATTCTCAACTGATTTCTGGTACATGTGATCATTAGAATTTTGGGGCTTTTTTTGAGGGAGCAAGTGGATTATAGGAACAATAAAATTAATTCCTTATATGATACTTTCTTCTTGACTGGAAATTAAGAATTGTCAACCAGATTTAAAGAGAAGTCTGAAGGTATATGCAGTTGTCTTCATAGATTCATAGAGTCATGGAATTGTTTAGGGTGGTAAGATATCTCAAAGACCATTTATTTCCAACCTCCTGCCATGGGCAGGGTCACCTTCCACTATGCCAGGTTGCCTCAAGCCCTGTCCAACCTCTCCTTGGACACTTCCAGAGATAGGGAAGCCACAGTTACTCTGGATAACCTGTGCCAGGGCCTCACCACCCTCACAGGGGAGAATTTCCTCCTAATATCTAATGTGAACCTTCCATGTTGTCTTGCTTTGTGCATGGAAATGCCAGAGTTTTCATGCATCATTAAATATGAGCAAAAACTTTCCAGGACCATAAACCCTGTCGTAACCTTTCTGACAGTGGCTACAGAGTCTGTTGTGGCTATCACAAATTAGGTATTTGAGATGTGTTTTCATCAAAAAAACCCCCACATAGACACAACTCCTAACCTCAATGTAAGGTAAATGCACCCTGCAAAGATTCATCCATCTAAGAGGTATGGCTTTGCCTGTTACAGAGTTCCACAGACTGATCTAAATAGCTATTCAGAAATTTAACAGGTATCTCTGCATATTTATCAAAACTATGGTTTTGTGTCTGAAAATAATTATTTTGATGAAAGTACTGAATTTTTCCAGAGTCAAAGCTTAAATTCAGATCTCAGAGGATCACACTGACCTGGGTAATAGTTGAGATGTCAGGATATGCACAAGGGAGATGGAAAAACAGTTATAGGTCATTGAGCTCAATGTTAGTTTTTTCCTGCCTAGACACAAAGAAATCAAACAAATAAATTTTTTATCCTGCATCAGAACAAAAACTAATTCCAAAACAACCTTTTTCTTTTTCGTAAAATTAAAATGCTGTTTTCTAGACAGCCTTAATGAGCTGTCATAATACCAATAAATTATATGCTCATGAGATTTTTTTTCACAATGTTGTAACATAAAACATTTTTATCAAATTCAAAAAGCATCTTAGGTTTGGACGTATAACTACTTCAGGCAAGTTTCTGAGAATATGCATGGCAAAAATGAAGAAAGAGGAAGACAGGGTTATTCCTATGCTCCTTTATCCAAAGAATTCTTAGAATGAATGATCTGCTTCAGTTTTGCAGTAGAATTAGTTGGGACAATTGGTTGTCTCTAATAAGGATGGCTTTAATGCACTTAATACTAGATAATAATTCCAAAAATGAGCTTACCTATCTATAGCTGTTTCTTAAAAAAAACCCCCAGATTTATCATTGTGTTATCAGAAATGGCAAAAAAACCCATATTTTGCTTTTATAATTATATTCTGCTCAACTACCCTTCACACTCCACTCAGCAAGACTGGCTTTAGTCTGCTTTTGATTCCAACAAGCTGGTTAGTGGTGCTTGCATTCATTGCATTGACGGCATAATGACTCAGACATTTTTCTTAACCACATAACAGCTTTCTATTACTGAAAACAGGGAATCTCCTAAAAGCCAAGAGAAGGGGAACTTAAAAGGAAAGCTCTAACCGGCAGAAGGAGAAAGAAATTGCATGACAGTGGAACAACACCACCAGAACCAACAACAAAGGTAATAGAAAAAGAATATGGGCTGAATGAAATAAATAGGTTTAATTGCAAACAATAAAAATCCTCAAAATATGCATGAATAGGGGAAAATGTGACAGATTCAAAACTTCAAAAATCTTGAATTTTTTAGACTTTTTTTTCATCGGTTTTGAGAAACTCAGGGAAAAATAGTTTTGCAATTAACTTACTGAGGTAGCACTCAGGAAACTGCAAGTTATTTATTGACTCTGTTAAGTATTCTATGCAATTAGAGAAAATGCCTTAGATACAGGGATTTAAAGGCCCTGATGGCAAAACAAGGACAGCAATATTTCTCTCTCCACCCCTTATTTTCAATCCTGTTCCTGTAGTTTATGTTCATTAGGCAAATAAAGCAGGTATGAAAAGATGATTCAGTACTTCCATGACCTAACATGGGAATAGGGTCTAGCCAAGTTCTGGCTCCTGTATTAATAAATATTATTTATACAGAAGGAAATAATTTTACTGGAGAAAACTATCTTATGCACATGTGAAGATTGACATGTTTGCCTTTAAAAATGTCAAGACCTACAACTTTCCAGTTGTGTTCTGAGTTGTGTATAGCCTAGTATATAAAATTTCTGCTGTGACTAGTAGGAGGTAGCAACCTTTGTGCTGACCTGGTCACCCAGGGTCTCAGGACTATTTCAGGTTGTATTGACAAGACATGATCTCAGGATGATTTGCCTGTTTTAAAGTCTTTTGGTGGGTGGTTATTGCTTCAATTGTTTCAGCTTAGCTCTTGTAATGCTTTACAAGGTTTGAAGTTCTGACAACCTCTGAAATCACTCAGTAACAAGCGTTAATCCTTTATGTTAATTGGGGCTGAGGAAAGTTAATGAATAACTTCAGCTAATAGTCAATTTAAGGTGATTTAAATTTTGTAGTAACCAGTAAATAAAAAGCAATAAGGATACTTAGAAAACTTTCAAAATCATCCACAGGAAAACACAAAATGAAAAGGGTTGAAGTCAAAGTCGTCATTAGAGTTTACTGCTGTATTAAGAACTTTATTAATTGGCAACCCCATAAACTCACATTATTCAGTACAATTAGACTGGGTGATTCTACAAGACTATTTGAGTGTAAACTAAGGAATGGGCTAGAAACTGTAAAGTTTGTGTGTGTTGGTCTTAAATGCATTATGAAATGAAAATGTATCAGTCAATCTCATTGGAATAATAACAACTGCTGTATTTTGATAAGACTGGGCTTGAGTTAAAATAAATTCTCATCAGCACTTACTAGATGTTATCCATTTTGACCACAGCAAGATTTTTAGTGTAACTCTAGGAAGACTATGGAGCAAATCTTCCTTGAATCTTGTCCAGGTATAGAAGTTATGAGAATGTGAACAGACCAGCCTGGATTTACAATGACAAAGTTGTGCCTAATGGTCTAGAACACCTTTATGATGAGATGACTGGCTTGGTAGATAGTGGAGAACAGTAGAAATAGTTTAACTTAGCTTTAGTGAGTATTTTGGGCTGCTTTGCTACAGCAGTAGGAAAATTAAAGGCAAATATATTAATTTATATTAAAAATCTGCCTAAGCTCTGACTTTGAAGTTGATTCTCCACAACACCTCTGAGCAAATGTCACAATAGATGACCTCCAGAGGTCACTTTCAGCCTAAATTATTGCACAATTTTACGAGTGCATCATCCTCCACACATTCAGTAGAATGGTTGTTTAAGCACTCCTTGAGGAAATCTAAGTCTCAAATGGCTTTGAGTCTAGCAAAAATTTGGAGATCATTCCAATGAACAAATTGATTTGCATGGCAAGAAATTAATTTCCAATTCAGCATTGCAGCACAGTCATAGATCCACATCCCTAAGTAATTATACAAAGCTTATTTCCCTTCTCCCTTCAGGAAATGAATGCACGACTCCTAACAGTCTAACAGTGAAAGCAGTTTCTATGTGAACACGGATTCTTACTTGCTTGGGAACACAGAGTCACCTTCACTAGAGCCCAGCTGTCTCAAATTCAAGAACAGAGATTTGTTTTGTCTTCTTTTCCTGGCCTCAGTAAAATACAAATTTGGCAGAAATAATAAGATTCAAATGCTCATAAGTAAATGGCAGCTTAAACAAAGACAGTTGGGCAGTAATTGTTTCTGTGTTTTCAGTTGTTTCCGTTTCAAGCTTTGTCATTGACTTTATCAGGACATGTTATCTGTTGGCTAAGATTTTGGTTAGACATGCCAAGAAAAATAATTTAGAATTTTGCAGTCTTAGCAGTTCACAGCCCTCTGTTACCTGCGCTATTTTTCAAGTATTTTCTTATGTCCCTCTTCACTGAATAGGGAACCTGAATTCTGCACTCATACTGAATATTTCTTTCCTGAATACTCTGAGCAAAGGCTTTTTAATATTGATATTGACTAAAAGGTGAGAAAAGAATACCAAGAGCACCTGATAAAAAGCTGTAACTTGTAAGGCAAAATTTTATTTCTGGCACTGGCGTTTTACCACAAGACCCTTTATCCACAACTTGGTAAGAGCTACGAATTCTGCAATAATGCAATGAATTGAAAATTCCCAGTGAGTTCAGCAGGCCAGGCCCTTGAAACACATAAATTTGGGGAGAAGGATGATACACAGAGGGCAATATAGTCACCCAGAAATCCTTATGTGCAGCTGAACATAATCATTGTGAATGATGAGGGTTGCACGGTGACAAGAGCTGGGACTCACCCCTCCTTTTAGCTGTCTCGAAGTTAAGTGTCCAATTTAGGCTATTCCCTTAGACTGTCCATAGTTAATGGAGAAATATAGCTAAGACAAATCGCTTTCTGTGGATCTCCTTCTTAAACACCCATCACAAAATGAGCTTAATTGCCCTCCAGAGGCACCAATTCGCTGCCCCTCGCTAGAGAAGGAGCCCAGTTGTCTAGCTCAGACTGAAACAGTGATCTCTCCTGGGATGCTATTGTGCCATTCCATTGGATGAATAGCTGTCAAATCAAAAAAAAAAAAAAAAAAAAAAAATCATTGTTTTCAGATGTGGAAAAAAAAAAAAACAAAAACAAAAAACAAAGGGGAGGACTGTTCAGTAATTTAGATCTGACTATAGGTTTGTTAGTTGTTTTCTCCTTCCCCTTTTCTTTCAGTGATAAAACTGTTTTAAGGAAATTAAAATGTAGCATAAATACCCACTGAGAGTGATCCTGTGTGAGCTCCGAGGTTGGGTTTTTGCATTTTTCTTCTCCTGTATTGTTGCATTACTTATCCTGTGTTGTCTTCATGCTGTTCTGCACAAATCAAAGAAACATCTTTAACAATCAGCCAGAAAACCTGTTTTCCTATCAATCAGTCTGGTTTCTTGCCTTGCCAAGAGGAGAATGCAAATTTCTTTGTGCATAGAAATGAAAAAGGAGTGTGGTTTAGAACTCAACTCTACTGCAGGTTATATTTCTCTTCAGTATAATAGGCAAATAAACCTCCTTTCCTTGTCCAGAACTTTTTTTTTTTTTTTTCATTAGAATCTTCCTTTAAAATCGATGATCTTTCAAACTAATCACAGGAGGTGAGATATTGCTGCAACTTGTTCCTGGTGCCAGAGTTAGGAACCCAGGCTTCCTCCTTTGAGGACAAACTGGAACAGACTCAAACTGACTTACAGACACACTGTTGCCTGACCTCCTAATTTAAGAGGTTATAGAGATTGGGCACAAGTTTCTTTTAGGAAAGGATCTTAGAACAACTACTACTCCTTTACTGTTCTCCTGCTGTGACTTTTACAATCAGATGAGGAAAATGTAGTGGATGTTAATTCTGACTGTCACATTTTCTGGAGTTTCAAATGATAATATGTGTTAAACTGGAGTGACTCATGCTCATTCTAAAGGGATTAAATTGATCTCCATTTCTGAAATGAAATCAGGTACCCCTGCCCACACCTTTCAGGGGTCTCAAGGGAGAGAGAGATGTTGACTAAAAATAACTTACTGAGCTTGTGTGGACTTTCCCAAAAAAGATTTAGCAATATAAAAAACAGACAGAAAATACTACTGGACCTAAATCCTTTTGAAGTCTAGCAGCAATATGTCCATCCTAATGGTATCACATTCTTCATTTTTCCTAACTTTTCTGTTAGGAAACTTTTCTGTTGGGAATGCTGTCATTGCTAATTGTGTGAAATACATATAAATTCTGACATCTCGGAGAAATTCATAAACCATTTGTTTGTGGATACATTGAAACTACATAGACTTAGTGTTGAAGGGAAGTAAATTAGGGAAATATTGCATCCCACCTTTAGCTCAGGAAAAGGCCACAGACACCGTAAGGGCCTGACAGTGCAGGATCTCAGGTCTCATCCAGTCTTCTGCTGACTTGAGGAGGTCATAGGTTGCTTTAACTCTGATGCTTTTTTTGTGTTTTGATCAAGTGGCTGTTACCCCAACTGTTTTAGTTTAGGTTTGAGTGTGCCAGGTACAATAGAAGTCTAAAAAATCTCTATAGTCACTGAGCAGAAAATTATATTCTTTGTGCTAACGTTCAAATTTTAGCTGGATACAAATGGAAAAAAAAATAGACCATGTGTGAGAAAATGTATAAAAATATGTTTACACCAAGTGGATCCAAGAAGATCAGAGTCAAGGAAATGCTGACCATCCTCAGCATGTTCTTCCCAGTGGAAGATTTGGAAAATGGAATAGCCATTGTAAGTTTTCTTCTCCTTTCCAGTTCTTCTTCTCAGGGAAAACTGATGTTGTGTATTGCAGAACCCAGAAGAACAAAGGAAAGTTAAGCATAAGACCAGAAAAAAAGAGAACTGTATAGAAGACAGTTTAAAACTTTTATTTACAAAATCCCAACCAACCAACCAATCAAACAAATAAAATAAAGAAAACCAACAGAAACCCAGACTAAACAATCACTACAAATCTCCAAAACACTTCCAAGTCCTTTTGAGGAAATCCATTTAAAAAATATATATATATTATTTGGGAAATGTAGAGCACAGGCTGTAATTCACAGGCTTTATGCATCCCTGCATCTTCATGAACTGGTCACATCTGTAATGACACTTCTATTGAGCCACAGCTTAGTTGGTTGTCTTACGTACATGGTGTCACAGAATAAGAAGAGTTAAACATGTACAATAGTAAATATATACAGTTATTATATATATTAATATATAATATAGTTATTATCCATTAATGTATAATATCCTCTATTAATAAATAATATCATTATTATATATTAATACTATTATATTACTATATAATAATATAGTAATATAGTTATATTATACATATATATATAAACATAGTTAAAAACCTAAAAGTGCAAGTAGAGTCCCAAGATATACAAATTTGTCTGAGGTGTTACAGCTATAATTTCTGTTTTCTCTGTTATTTATCATTAATATTATTATCTAAGACTGCAAATTCCATTTTCTTTAGGGATTTCCTCTATCCACCATACCCTATAAGCTTATTGTATTCATCAACATCCTACCACATCCAGTTTTCTGGAAAGAATGTGTTTTCTTCTGTTTCTTCTGACAGACTCTTTCACAAGTTGGACAGACCTCTCTGTAATGAAATATATTTAGACTGATGTCCAGTCTACAAATTTCCCTGCTTAATTTAATCCCATTAATTGTAAATCAGTCTTGTTGGAATGATCTAAATAAAACTTGTCCTTTTCTATTGTTTAATTCCTTAAATGTCTCACAAACAAACCCGTTCTTCTGAAACCTGCCATTTGGTCAATATATATTTAGTTTTTGAGCTACGCAGAAGAAGGCCTTGTGGATCCACGGTTGATCATCTGAGGGTTATCCTCTATTTGTTCTTTTAAGTGAGTAGCAGTGCAGAAATGCATTCCAGATTTGATCAAAGGCATCTGGTATCTTACTCTGTTCAAAGGCTGCTCATTCATATTTTACAGTTTCAAGAACAGCATTGACCCAGCAATCAATATGAGATGTTAAGATGATTTTTTTTTTCCTCTGTCCTTATCTGTAGTTGCTTGAAGAGAACATTTATTTGTAAGGTCCCACCAAGGCGACCCCATTTTTTTACAATTAGGCCAGCAGTTATGATGATTCAATCCTAACATAAATTTTGTTAAAAGTTTTTGTTACTGTAGACTGTGGAAAATGGCTTTAGACACAAACCAGCCACGTGAAGTATATCAAAGAAAGACAAAAGCACTTGTGACACCCAAGCACTGGTGAAATAAAAGCAGAGGCAAAAATCTCAAGTACAAATTTCAGGAACATTTTCAGTAGTATTCAAGTTATCCCACAGCATTTAAACCTCTGAACTATTTATGTTTTCTCACCATACACATATGAGCTTTGTCGTAATAGAGTAATAGTTGTTTTTTCACACCCAGGAAATTCTCCATCTCACAAAGCCACAAGTCCATCATAGAAGTAAATATTAGCAGAGAATATTTTAAATAATAAAAAAGAAAAGCACCATGTAATTTTTTCCATCAAACTGGTCTGTGTTTTCTCTTGTTCATTTTTGTCTTTGCTTTCCCCTGAGAAACATGGAATTTTTGTTTCAGAGATCTACTATCCTATTTCTTGTGATGAGTGTAAAGGGCAGAAATTTTACATTCACGAGACTCTGAGTGCCTCAGGATATTTTTAGGGAATACAGAAGTTATATATTGACGGTTCTAATTTTCAGGCTTTTCGTGTGGGGACCCTCCCTTTGCTTTTCACCTGCGTCTAAGGTGCATGGTGCAGTCCCTGCATTCAATCTCTATGTATAAGTAATGAAATATTTACTGGGCCAGATTGAATACACAACTGTATTCTCATAGCCCTGGGGCTAGGGCACTCACAGAAGGGGAAGCAGATACCTTTTGCCAGGCTGAACCAGGTACAGGAATTTGAAACCAGGTTTCTTACATCGACGACTTCAGGTTTATGATTCCCTTCTGAGTGCCCTTCTCTTTTTGTCTCCCCCACCTTCAAAAATAAAAAGTCTGGGACCCTGAAGGGACTATTTTAATATTTCTGATACTTTAAAAATAGTCAGCTGAAATATGCACTTTTGAATTAAAAGTGCGTTCAGTTATGTGGGAGGAAATAGACACATTTTATGAAAGACAAATAAATCCTTGAGACATTCTTTGCTTTTTTCCCATTCCCAACCCTGTGCTCTACTGATATCTTCCTGAAGAGAGTCTTAATGTTTGTGAAAAACCTTTTGGGCAGTGCCGTGGGACACCTTATGAGGAAAAATATATCTACATGTATGGCTAGAGAGCTAACGCTAATAAATGTTACTGGCACATAAAAACAAAGCAACTTTGATCAGCAAGATAGTTGGGGATTTTTGGTTCACTTTCCTTGAGTTTTTGATTAATTTTGTTCGTTTTGGTTTGGTTTGTTTGCTTGTTTTTAGACAAGGTTACACACCTGTGAATCACTTCACTATTGAAGCTGGGGATGAGGTTTAATATCAGGCTGGTAGAGGCACTGGTGTTATGATCATTTATGATGGTGATAGTATGGGGGGAAAAAAAGGCAAAAAAAAAGCAGCTTTATTTTACAAAATGCCTTTGGAACCCAGCTTTTATCATGCATCCGTACTGCTGCCATCTACTGTAGAAAACAGGACATTCCAGGTCAGGAGCACCAGCAATCCAGCAAGTAAAGTATTTTTTGCCTCTGCATTTGGTTGCTTGAATTACGAATCTGATCTCAGATGCAGCGTGTGTGAAGTTAACCAAATGTGCACTAGTAGCCACTTACTTCTTGTAAAGCCAGCCCAGGCAGTACTTTCTTGGAGATACTGTTATGCTGTCACCAAGCAAATCTCAACAGGTGATAGCCTCATCATCTGCCTCTGGGAGAATCTGAAATTACAGAAGTTTATTGCATTTCATTTATCATGTCGTGCTTGTTAACATGCTGTTTTATAGGCACATTGCTCCGCAGTGTAACAATTTTAGTGTGCAAACTCTATGTTTTTAGTTTAATTTGCAACAGATATGATATAAAGATAAATGAGACAGTGGTTTTTTTACCCACCAAATGGAATTGTCCCCAGCAGTTTGCTAGCCATCAATCACAACAGGGATGGAAGACCTTCTGCAACGCACATTTAGAACACCTTATTTGTAAAGGCAAAATTGAAGTAAAGGGAAATCACTATATATAATCTGACTTGGCTCTCTATATAACAGATTACAACTATGCAGAGATTTCATACCCTGGAAAATTACTATGGAGACAAAACCAGATTCGATGAACAGCATGCATGTTTTCATCATCTCTCTTAAAAGTGCACATTTGCTTAATCGTGTTTTATTGACATGGTTTGAGAAAGGCCCAGACTGATTTTAGCTAAATTTTGACACTTACATGAGGTCCTTAATCATCTTCCTTTTCTCAGGAGAATGATAGAGTTCCCTCCAGCACTAATCACAGAAACACAATTTTAGACAGGTACCTACAGCAACTATCCTCTTCTTTCAGGCACTTCACTGAGGTGTCTAAAATTACAATAAATGAATATTTCTATGAGAACAGCAGATGACAAAGAAAGATGACCAGAAGACAGTCAGAAAACTTCATAGAAGAGAGAACTGTGTTCATAGGTGTGCCATGTTTCTCTTTGCCAACATGTCGCTTTTCTGTACGAAAGGCTGTATTTTCTCAGACTGCCTGTTATAAAAGCATAGAATCATAGAGTAGATTGGGTTGGCAGGGATCTTTAAACGTCATCCAGTCCAGCCCTCCCTGCAATAAGCCAGGTCAGCTTCAACTAGACCAGGGTGATCGGAGCAACTTTGGATATTTCCAGGGATGGGGTACCCGTCAGCTTTCTGGGTAACCTGTTCCAGCATCTCAGCATCCTCACCACAAAAATCTTATATCTCATCTGAATTTATACTGTCTTTTATTTAAAAATCTTTACTCCTTGCCCTCTTGTAACAGACCATACTAAAAATTTGTCACCATCTTGCTTATAAAACTCCTTTTAGTACTGAAGGGCAGTTGCAAGGTCTACCCAAAGCCTTCTCTTCTCCAGGCCAAACAAAGACAACTGTCTCAGCCTTTTCTCATAGGAGAGGTGATCCAGCCCTCAAACGATTTCTGTGGCCTCCTCTGGACCTGCTCTAGGCAGATCCATGTCCTTCCTGTGCTGGGACCCCAGAGCTGGATGCAGTGCTCCAGGTGGGTCTCACCAGAGTGTGGCAGAGGGGCAGAATCCCCTCCCTCCCCTGCTGCCCACGGGGAGCTGGATGCAGCCCAGGACACGTTTGGCTCTCTGGGCTGTGAGTGCCATGGCCGGGGCATGTCCAGCCTCTCACCCACCAGCACCCCCAAGTTCTTCTGGCCAGGGCTGGATTCATGCCATGACCCAGGTATAGCACCTTGTGGTCTTCCTAAACCTCATGAGGTCCCCATGGACAACTTCTCCAGCTTGTCCAGGTGCCCCTGGATCACATCCCAACCTTCAGGTGTATAAACAGCACCACTCAGCTTGGTGTCATCTGCAAACTTGCTGAGGGTGCTCTCAATCCCTTTGTCTAGGGCATTAATGAAGACATTAAACAGTGTTGATCCCAACAAAGAGCCCAAAGGAACACCTCTTTTCATTGACTTCCATCTCGACATTAAGCCATTGACCACTTCCCTCTGGACATAACTGTCCAAACAGCTGCTCATCCAGCAGACTCTGGAGAGGGGGAGGTTGTGGGGCACCACATCCCAAAGGCATTAGAGCATTCCATATAGATTGCAGCTGTAGCCCTCCTCGTGCCCACTGATGTAGTCACCTCAACATAGATGACAACGAGGTCACTCCTTCCCGTTTCAGAGGAGTTCTTCAGAGAAAGCTGTGTCCTATTGCAAACAGGCAAGGATTACGCCTAAGGTGATGCTGGCCATGCTTTGATTTCCTAGCTTTCTCTCAAATCATGTTTCAATGCAAGAATTATTTTAGTTCTACGCAGAACTTTTCAATGCATTGGAAGGAATGTGTTTTAATGACAAGAACAGAAACAGTAAAGCTCATTCTCTTTCAGTTAATGGGCCATAATATATATTCAGTTAATTTATTGATAAACTTTGGATAAGAATGAATATAACTTTTTAATAGGCAGTGTTCTCTAATTATTTTTTAAGTTAGATGTTATATGAAGATAATTCTCATAGCATAACTGCATTGTGTTAGATAACACATTTTATTTGCAGGTTAAATGTTTAACCTTTTAAGAATTTTCAATAAAGAGTGGTTAAATAAAATTTTTAATGCATTTAATGCTGTTATTGTTGTTGGTTTTGTTATTGTTATTGTAATTACTATTACTGTTATTATGACTGTCAGAAATATTTCCTTTCCTTTCTTACAAGTATTCTACACCTTGACTTTTCCCCCCTTTAAATAGTAAAAGAGTAGTATAATGACTAAATTAAAATGATAATTACCTCAGATCAATCAATGTGTCTATTTTGCTTTTCTATCCTTTCTCTAACTTAAATTCTTCATAAAGGAAAAATCTTAAAAATAAAATATATTATTTTCTAAAACAGAAAATCTCTTCCTTTATAATAAGTTGAAAGCAGCTTTCCGAAGAGTTTACTCATCCAAGATTAAAGAAAGAACAAAGAAAGAAACGAACAAAAAAAGGAACAGAAATATTTTTCAATAGAGTATGAATGAGTTGGACAAGAGAGTTAAAAAAGAGAATGCATTTTGGTTTAAAAAAAGGTGGTGAGGAGATAATTCTGACAAGTACTAATAAAGCTGTGAAGCTCAAAGTAGAAGAACTTACAGTTTAAAAAGAATAAACTGTTCTGCAGTGATTTTTATTTGTGAATACCTCTTGAAATCCTAGTCCAAAGTGGAAAGGACAAAAACTACAGTAAAGACACAGTAGAAATTAATAAATAAGATGGAAAAAAAAAAAATAAGACATGAAAGAAAGATATAAATCAAAGTTTAGCTAAGCAATAGATGTGTGGTCACCAACAACAGCATCTCCCTTTTCTGTCTTTTACAGACTTTATCACTCTGTATCTGTACACACACAAATAAACATGTAAATGTGGACTTCTTATCAAACAGAAGAGAAAGGTGACAAAGATTCAGAGCAGCACTAGGTCTGAGAAGGATTGTGCTGTGGTCATCATGTTTTACCTGAAATACATTCAAACACTTGGGTGACAAACTCTAAAGTGCTAGAAAGAAACTAAGTGACCTGCTGTATTTTTCACCATGTTTTATGCAGTGAAATCAATGGAGAGGGAGAATTTTTTCAAGTAGATAACACAAAAAAAGAGCTCTCTCACCATAACCCTTCAAGACCACCAATAATTTATATGTGCTCTCTGATGCACCAGTTTTAGTTTCCAAATGCTCATTTTAAAATTCAAGCAGGAGAAAGAAAAATGTCCTTAAAACACAGCTGTAATAAGCTACATAGAATAAAGTTAGTTCTGTCTAAGTATCCACTTGCATGCCCTGAAAATGAAAGCATGCAAACCAAAACCAGGAAGGAAAATAAAGGAAAGCAAAATCCAAAATGAAACCACTAAAGCTGACACAATATAGGAAAGGTTCTCCACTTGCTTAATTTGACCGTTTTAATGGAGCATGTTGTGTTTATGTTCTGGCTGTTTATGTGAGGAACTAATGAAGCTGTTTTTCCCTTTAAGGGGCCAGAGGGATTTGGGGAGTCATTGCGAGGTTAGCGCTCGGGCTAGTGGTCTGTTCAGCCAGAGAAGCTGTTGGGCGATGCCCACGTGTCGTGCTGTGCAGCAAGGCTCTGCCCAACTGCATTTGTGAAGGGACATGTGTGTTTTATCTATGCAACAGCTGTTCCATTACCTCCCTTAAAATGACTTCATAAAGCAAAGAACCTTTCTCCAATTTATTTTACTTGCTCTCGCTGAACAGCTTATCTGGGGTTTGCTCCAAAGCCCATGGAATTCAATGGAGAGACTTTTCATTAACTTTTTAGAGCAGGCATCAGATTCATTAGTGAAAAAGTCTGTGGATTATTTCTTGTTTCTTCTGACAAAAATACCTATTTTCCTCAGCACAGGGCATACTATATCCTCTTTTTTAGATAGAATTAAACATCAAAGGGGAAATTTCAAAGGTTCAGAGCTATTGCTTTGTTCGTGTACATGTTGTGGTTCATATACAAAGTTTAGTCCAATACTTTTTTGTGCTGATTGAGGTTAAAAATCCTGAAGCAGTACTTAACTTTATAGTTGCTTTTTCTAACTGTGTAAATGTTTACAGATTCCACCTGAGATTAGCTAAAGACATGAGAGAAACAAAATTGAGGCTTGGAATGGGTCTGAAAAGAAGATCATTTGAATATAATTTGCCTTTTTTTTTTTCCTTCTAAATCTGAGTGTTCAGTAAAAAGTTATTTAAAATGAAATCAAAGATTTTAATAAGATGAAAATACTTTATTCTATTAGTTCTGCAACAAAATGTATAACTTCTTCATTTCATGAGAAATTTCCCTTAATAATAAAGCTTATGACTCCAATTTGTTTTTTGGAACAGAAATAATTTAAAATAATAATAATTTAAAGCTCTTGAAATAACAGACCTAATTGTCCCCTCAATTACTAACAGCAATTATCTTTTTTCTGTATGCCTGGAGTGGGAGACTGTTGGATAGGTCAGGATTTGAAGTCAAATTATAGGCTGCACTTATTTCTCAAACTACTTGTGTCATTATGTCAGACTAGCCAGTTGTCAAGATGCTCAAAAATCCTTTGCAATGTCTGTTTCCAGTGGCTGGGAGACCAGGTTTATTGTTTGTTTTTTTGCTAAGTAAGAGGAAGGCTAATCAGCTGCTACTTAGGCTGTCTGTGAGCTCACAAACAAAAGATAACACACACAAAAAAAAACCAAAACAATCAAGTCTTGCTAATGTAGGATATTCCTACCTTGTCTCGTTGAGGCCCGTGAAGGAAAATTTTGCTTGTGCTCCATAAACTGTGTAGTCATGGAATTGTAGCGTTAAACCTAAATGACTATATGTATATAAATCTCTAACCAGGCTTGCTATCTTGGGCTGGAAATTAAAATCTAAAAAGAAAATAAATGCTGCAAAGAACTAGGGTACACCTTGAGGTGGCCCTTTAGTCTTTTTTTTTTTCCTGGACTTGAGAATAAGTACAAAAAAAATGTAAGACTATCGTGAGCCTTCCTGAAAGCAGATCAGGAATGACTTCTGTCCATGTAATAACCATGTTCCTACTGGGGTCACAGCACTGCCTAGAAGGGCTAGAAATGAGGACCACACTTTGCTGTGTACTGTACACGTCTGTGAAGAATCACTGGTTTACAGCTTTTTAGCCACCTAAATACCACTGATTCCCCAAAAGTTAGGAATGTGAGCCCTACCAAACTGGATGAATGCAATGAAAGATGAAAGTGGAGATTCTACTGACACCTTCATAGGGCAAATCATAGACTAGAACCACAGAATATCCTCAGCTGGAAGAGACCCACAAGGATCATGAAGTCCAACCTCATCATTTGCCCTTTCTCAGTCCTCTCCTGTGAATAAATGAATCTCCTCTTGAACATGACCACAAGAAGGACAGTCTGATTCAGTCATATTTAGTCATCTAAATGTTTGACATCAAAGACAGGGAGGATACATCCCTTCATGAGTGTGGGAAGTGACCACAACCTCCAGTCTCTACTGAATGACCCAGCAGAGGAGCAAGGGCATGAAGGTGCGAGGTCCTAGGAAATTTAGGCGTAGCTACACACAATTCAGGACAATAACAAAAACCCCAATAGACTGAAATATTAGGGGTCTTTTTGAGAAGACAGAGGCATAACTGAATTGTCAGGTGAATAAGTTGAGAGCATGAAATTATTTCAGTTACTTATCTTAAAAAATGTCTTTTGAAAAATAATATGTCACATAGATTAAATACCTAATCATCTATTTTCTTTGTGAGCAGATGTCCCCTTAGAACAGGGTGAGGGGGGATGTAGGAAAGGAACAGGAAATAAAGAGTGGTAATAAACCACAGGGACATATCCAAAAATTTGCTCCTGAGGCCCCACAGTTAGTTTGGATGATTTCTAGAGAGAGACACACAAAACAAAACTGGAAGGATGTAAGGGTCTTTCAGAACCAACTGCCAAAACCAGTTCACACCCTCCACAACAGAAACAAGAGAAACTTCTGAATAGCACCTCGCACTCTGAGCTGTCCCTGGTACCCCAGGTATGCTACAGATGTGCAAGAGACTTCTGATGTGCATTACACTGCAGAACTAAGGCCAAAGCCATCAGCTTGGTCCTGATCCCATCTTAAGCATATTTGAATACCAAGGAAGATTTTTTAAAATATTTTTTTAAATTTAATAACTTTTATTGTCTTGTGTCTTCAGTTGGTACTGGTATCACTGAAACAGAGGTGCACCACTGTAAACTGTCTGAGTTTCTGCAAAGCAAGAATCAGCTGCCCTGAGAGTCCTGTCAGTGCAGAAGTTTGCACATGTGGTGCATTCTATGTTGTTTCCATGCCCCTCCAAAATGAATTCATACACAAGAGTTTTGACCACTTCACAGTCTGGGCAAGCAAAAATTCTTCTGCAAGTTTACAATTAATTTCTGGCTGGGTAGTTTCCTTGGTGTGAAGGAAAACTCTTTAAATTTCCAATATAATATTATATAACATAATATAATTTAATATAATGTTAATGATATGTGAAGAAAAATAGAAAGACCTGTTAATTTACCCCTCCTGAATTCTGATGTAAATATATTCTTTGAATCATGTGTATTTCATATGTATTTTTGATATGCCAGTTAATATTACCAAAAAAATTACATTAGCAAAGGTATGGACTGATATTTTAATTTAATATAAGACTCTGATAATATTTGTCATTTATTCAACAGTTCTTACTCCTTTTATCCATTAGGCATGCAGGTTAAGGCGAGCAAAAGGCAATTGTTTTGTTTTGCTATACTAAGTCATGCTTACAGGTAATCCAATTGTGGGACTTCCTGCTACAAAACATAGCCAAAACTGCAAACTAGTTAAATTGCTTTCAGGTAAATTCATTTGTAGAACCAAGGAAAAGTCCATTAAAAAATGTTGGGAAAAATAGTATAGATTCAAAATTTGGCTCTGTAAATTGTAAGGATTTTGTCTTCTGTCCTGCCAGAAGCTGAGGAGGGATAGCAAAGATAAATATTACTGGTTGTCTTGTTCTTCTCATCTATCCAGACCTGCTACTGCCACTGTGAGAGACGAGACACTGAAACAACTGAACCTGTATGCGTCCTGTTTACCTGTTTTCATGTTATGTCTTCACAATGGAAGTGTGGAAGTATCATTATTTCTGTTTTACAGGAGAGAAAGATCAAACACAGCAAATGATTCACCCAAGGCCATGCAATGCATCATCTGCGTCAGATGGACAGGTCAATTTGGTCCACATTATATTCCATGGACAACTGTTTGCACGACCTGGCTTTTGTCTCAGGATTCAGTCTGGAGCAAGATTTTACTACTGTAGAGAGGAAGTTCAGGTGTAGGAAAAACACCAATCCCCCTGTTTCAGTCAGTGACATAAACAGGAGCACAGAAGGACCATTTGACTTGGATGAGGAAATCAGGTTGGAGGTAGTCCTAAAAATCAAAATCCGTCAACATCCCACTCAGGAGTAAGCTGAGACATTGACTTTAGAGATTAAAACACAAAGTTTTTAATTCAAACTGTGGAGGCGTAAGATGAATACTGTAAGGCTTGTAACCTCCATTTCCTGGATCTGAGTGACTAAAATCTTGTCAGAGTTAAGATCAAGTTTACATTCTGAATGCC
This sequence comes from Struthidea cinerea, assembly GCA_013397865.1. NCBI lineage: Eukaryota > Metazoa > Chordata > Aves > Passeriformes > Corcoracidae > Struthidea > Struthidea cinerea. The sequence continues at coordinate 927,459 of VZTI01001575.1, read as the reverse complement.
AAAAACCTCAAGTGGAATAAATGATTTTTTTTTGTTTTAGAAATACAGAATTTGAATAAGAAGTAAAGAAATTAATTTGTATACTTACTACTTAACTATAACGCAATTGTAGCTCGAAAGAAAATACTCAAGTATAAACATTTTATCAAGGTCCCATACGTAGGTATTTCTGGTTTTTCAGTTTTGGGTTTTTTTTATTTAAGAAAGCAATTTTCAAGATATTTTTTGGAGGGTAGATTGTTGTTTTGAAAGAGTTAAAGCCACTGGAGCGATTGTAGAAGGAAACTATTTGTGTACATACACTAAAATGCATATGTGAAATCTATTATCTCCTTAAGCTTTCTGCTTCAAATAACTTAATGACTTTTACATTATAAGAAATATAAGGCATGATGAGGGACATTTCAATATTATTTTTTCATATGATTCTTATGATTCTAACTTGGACTTTTTATTCAAATGAAAATGAATTAGTCTAAGGTCAATTATTTAACTTTTTTCAATGAAGGAAAATAAAAATTTAGTGGTTTTGTTTGTTCTTGAATGTATTTCTTTACTGTTCCTGAGAAAATATTTGATGTGTTTCTGAGAGATTTTGAAAGGAGAAAAGATTATGTTACTTTACTTGTACATGTCCTTTCTAATATCCCAGTCCCAACAAAGAACTAAACCATCAATGCACTTCACAGTTCTAAATTATTAATTCAGCTTCTGAAAGCGACAACTAACAGAAACAATAACAACAAAGGAATAAAACAAAAAAACAAACATTGGAAATGAACATTGCAATTACAGAAAAAAAACCCAAAACCCAACAACAACAACTAACAAAGATGGCATCCTAGACAGGAATGCAATTCTATCACAAAAGTGTGAATTGTGAGATTAAAAAAAGCAAATCAAAAAATAAATATCACTGAAATGAATTTGTGAGTATCTTCTCCTGGACTGGCTATGAACTTCAGTGTTGAAAATGGTTGTTTCAGAAGAGTAAACATGGTTTTAACTGCGTTTCTTTTTAGGCACTTAAAGTTGAGGTAGAAACCATGTGCTGTGCAGTGTTGACAATATTGAAGAGTTTCTGTTAACGAAGAGTGTGTGTGAAAGGGTGGAGAGTCATGAATTATATTTTCTATGTTGCATGACTACATTAATAGCTAGCTGCTGTGTCTGTGTTTATGGATGCCGCCAAAGATCATTACTGAACAGTCCTGGAGCATAAAATTTCCACCTGTCCTTCCAGAAGGAAGTGTCTTTCTATTTTATGCTGTTCAATTGAACTGACCGTTCGGGAGAAGAAATTCCTCCAAACCAAGAGAAACAGAATGTAACTGCTTCCAGAAGGACTGGATATCTCCTCAAACATCAAAGCAGTAGTTTCCATAATATTAACATTTGGGGGAAGATTTAAACCCACAAAAGTCAGGAAATTTGGCAAAAAACCTGCCATTCACTTTGTAACTAATTTCTCTGTGTCAAAAAGAAGACATGATGTTATTTGCCATACGCGTGGCTGTATCATAGCCTGGTGAGCTGAGGTTAGACTTGCACTGGGAAACTTCGTAATTCTGTGGATTGAAATCAGACCTATAATGTTGGCATAACAGCCAGCAGTGTCCTCGATGTACAATTTAGTTTGATGTGAGAATCTTTATCTGTGAGTTGTTGCTATGGGAGACTATAACAACTTCTACTGAGAGAGTAAAAAGGATTCTGTTTGCATATTTAAAAATATACACAGATGGAATATGTACACACACAAGCACACGGAAATACACATGCATTGACATAGACATCTATGTCTATTTTCATATTTTCATTTATATAAATTGTCCATAAGAAGAAATGATGCCTAACTGGCCTTTTGACACATCTTATATGCCAGAAAGAAACCAAAGTTGTGTTGTTTTTTTTTTCTTTTTCCTTTCAAAGCCTGGGCAGTGCATTGTCTAGATGGGAGCACATTAAGAGTGGACTGTAATTGAGGCAGTAAAATACTGTCTTTACTCTTTTTTCCCCTTTTCAGCCACAGGAAAAGCTTTACAAAGTACTCAGCATATTGGCTGCTGAGGGCTTTTGACAATCAAGTTCCATCTGCTCAGTATTGTGCAAGACGAAAAATATATATATAGTCCAAGCCTTGGAGAGTGTATAATATGATCTGATCCAGGTAGGTACCTCACTCTATCCATTTGACACATGCAGTGACCAGATATGGGCATAGAAATGCAGTATTTGCATGAATTTCCTGGCATATATTACGATAAGGATTCAGAAACTCTTGAGCACACCACTACTGAATTTTTTTCATTGATTTCTGGACGAGACAAGCCTCTCTTAGTGCTAGAGGAGCAATCAGTATGTAACAGATAAATACTTCTAAAGGGCACCATATAAATATATGAGCAGCTAATTGGAATTGAAATTGGTAGAAACCAATGTGCAGCTTTAGGGCTTAAGACTTGTTTTTAATTTAAATCTCATGTTGAAAGAAATGCATATAAACATGTACTTTATAAAACCTTCTGCATCCATCATGTTGGAATTGAAATGGAAGCTTTTTTCTCTCCTTTATATGTGTTCAGAAAAGGGTCTAATGACTTTACTTTCCATTAACTTAATTTGGTTAGAAATATCCTGGCCACCCTTCAGCTGAGGGGTTATAACTCCACTTTAGGTAGAATGTTTTACTCTATTGATACAGTTTCCATGCTTTTTTTTCCCCCCTATCTGTAGAAAAATATATGTACATCAGTGTCTTACAAAACACAGTGATGAAAATCCCACAACTTGATTTTCACTACGTTTTCTAGCAAGGCTGAGAGTTGCAATGTTAGCTTTGTGAATAACATAATAACATGATGCTTGGTAACTCTGATGTCATTAAATAACACTTACATTAAGACTCACTGTATGATTTTACGGCCCATCGTAAATCTGAGCATTATGAAATAGAAATCTAGTGTCATAAACTTTTTCCCAGCTAAAATAAACTGTTTAAGACTGGTTGTCTTCATCACTCTGCAAATAAAAAGAGGACTTTTCCAACACAACTGCTGATGGCACGCACTGAAAACCAGCTTACTTTACAGTAAATAAATATGTAAAATATATAAAAGAAAAAATGTCTTCCCAGAAGGGCCACTATCCTTCCAAGTTTCAGCACAAGGTAAAAATAACAACTTACAAGTTTTCAGAAAAGGCATCTTGAGTTGAGTTTTCACAGGTCATTCAAAGGTTGAGGTTGGCAGGTGCCTCTGGAGGTCATCTGATCCAACCCTCCTGACATCTAGAGCTGGTTACATGCCAGAGCCATGTCCCGACACAAGCTATGGACTTTTTTTTCTACAATGCACTCATTTCTTCCAACAAAATTAGTAACGGTAACATAAACCTTTTGTTGGCTATCCCTGGGTTCTTGCCTAAATGTGGAAAACAAGGAAATTTCCAGTGAAGTGTATAAAATCCTGACTTTATGTGTAATTTATGTAGCCAAACTCCTAAGCAACCTCAGACTGCAGCCAGTGTAGCCTGTCATTCGACTCTAATCTTAGATAATCTATTACAGCATTTATCAGCACAGTGAGTAAGGGATACTGGGGGGGTGGAGGGGGTCTAAGCTCTAAGTGATGTGCTTTCTTAACTAATTTAAGGATGTACGTGGGGTTTAGATGAAATAGAACTTTTGTGCTGATTCTTTGCACAATGCTGTATTTGTTCAGTTGAAAGTATATGCCTATGCCACTGCCTGTTTCAAGCATTACAGTTTTGCTCAGTGTTTCTGTACCCTCTCTTTCTCCTCCCTATTCCACAGAAGAAAATTAATAACAATAATTTCAGCAACGTTTCCGAATTACCATGACAAACTTGCTCCTTTGTTAATTAAGCTAAGTGAATAGAGATACTTTGAGAGTAAAGGACTAGTTTCCCACTCTTTATTTTTTTTTTTTTAATTTTCATTTTTCTCACCCTTGTACTGCCAACAAGCTGATCAAAAAGTAAAGTCTATCATTACAAAGACTTGGACATAAAATACTGACTTTGGTTTCTTTTTTGTCTTCCCTGCACACCCTCCTACCCCTCCCCCAACCCTCCATGATGAAAAGATATGTTTGTTTCCAGTGTTGTCTAAAAATGGGCTGGATTCATGGGGATTAAAAATTTGTTAAGAAATGCAACAGCCTTTGACCAGATATTTAATGAAAAACTTTGTCTGTGTAAGCAGAGGGTTATGCACATAGCTACACAGCTGGACACATAGACAGACGTTTTCTCTTTTTCATTTAATAGATCAATGAAAACATTATTTCAGTTGGAGGTCTTGAACTTCAGATAACGATAATTGGAATAGATTAATCACATTTAATGAGAATATGCCAGTTTATGTTAGCTGAGAATCAGCCCCACTTTTTCTTCCTTTTAAAAGAATTGGACTAATTTTGTGCTTAAAAGATGGGTAGATTTTTTTTTAAAATTTGTTACTGAAGAATGAAGAAACATGCTGCTAATGACAACTTAAAATGAAAGTGGTAAGGTGGAAAAATCAGCAAAAGCAGATTTTGCAATGAAAACATTTCTTCTGAGAGTGTTTTTGACCCTACTGATAACCTGTTTGATTGCTGACTTTTTTAAAAGAACAATCTCACCATGCATAACCATTTAGATTTTCACTGAACAGCATAATCTTGTAGTTTGTGCTAGAACATCATGCAAATATTGCCATTCTGCCAGATCTCCTCAGCATCCTGGTTTATCCTTGTAACAGAGTCTTCCACGACCTGATGAATAAGATTCTTCCCAGATTGTGATAACAATGTGGAAAGTCTTGCTGTAGAATGACACAACCAATTTATCTCCAAAATAGACAAAATAAGGAACTTTTAGGCAATGTTTCCACCTCTCAGTATTAATGAGATATACAGCTCTGTTTCTGAATCATTACTTTTGTCAGGAAATAATGTCACAGATCCAGACGGACGTCCAGGTCACACAGACAAGTGTGAAAGGTTATACTTAGCTATAAATATATCTGATTTAACTGAAATATAATTCCATTTCAAGTACATCTCAAGAACTCTTTTGGACTAGAACACCAAATTCTACCAAGGTTTCAGAAGGAAAACACAGCACAAAAACCTTAAAACTTAACATGGAGTAATGTGATATAACATAACAAAACACAACATAACATAAGATATAATAATGTAGGGCAAACCCTGTCTTTTCCATCAGGGAACAGTATTTTCCTGAGTTAAAAATTCTCTTCACTCCAAATGAAAGGAGCATTTTATACCAACCATTATGAAGCAAGGACATAGAGTGAATAGCTGTGCTGCAGAATAGCTAACTTTAGCTCTAACAATGGCCTTTGAGACATCTACTCAGGTACTTTTTGTGACTTGATGTTATTAAAGTTTTTTGTATCAGTCTCTTCTTAAAGTTTTGAAAGGCCCAGACACTCAGAGGCTTCCTAACAGAGGCCATGCAGGTACTTGTTTAAAGTTGAATACTCTTAAAAAAAAATAAAAATCACCAACATCTTAAAAATTTAATGTATTTTTGGTTACGGAGCCTAATCATAAGTAAGGATCTAGTGTTTCTTTTATCACCATTGCTGTTGTCCATAGCTAACATTCTCAATAGTCAAGTGTCATGAGTGCAATCCCTGAAGTTAAAAGATCCATTTCTTTCCACCTCCTTGCCCTTTGACAAGTTAGTAATTCAGGCTGACCAGCACAATGGTCCTTGAATTTTCCAAGTGATTTCTAATTTTGGAAATGCCCATTTTGACTGTGTTCAGCAATGTCTATTTCTTCCCTAATTTCAGAAGGCCTGAGAAATAATTCACAGAGAAATTGAGTGTTGTGGTTGCTCACCATCTGAGGCAGATGTCAAAAGCTCAAACTTGGTGACAGCCAGCATTGTGGCCATTGCCTTCACCGCCTGTCATGTGGGTCAGCAATTAAATGCATATATTGACATGCTTAAAAATAGCAGAACAAAAGAGTGAAAATCCCGTAACTATGATAACAACTAATAAGTAGTAGATTGTGTGGAAATATATCTATGTCCAACAATATACTCAGCTCCTATTTATTTAGCAAAGATACAGGGTAAAAAAGCCCATACTGAGAGATCCAGCAAAGGAATGAACCACAAGCAAAACTCAGTAATGTGTAACTAGATTTTGGATGACAGGAGACAGTACAAATGACAAATGTCAGTTAGGATAATAATTTCAAAAAGTGCTTTCATTCATACTTAAGCACCAGCTATAACACATAATAGTTTTATGTTCTTAGGAGGTGGAGGTTGTTACTTCATATATACTCTCAGGTAAGAGGTAGATGATAGGAGAGTATCTGATATGCTAACCTAATAATCTCTGCCTGGTTTTGCCAGGTATGTATGTAGTATGTAATATGTAATATGTTTTCTTGTTTCATTAACTTGGATCACTGTGGGTTTTGAACAAATTAAAAGGATTTTTACTTTAAGCTTAATTTTTTTTCCTTGCCTTAAATTTGCATTTTCATATATAACACAGAAAATTCACTAAAATGTAGTGTCAAAGATTATCCAAGGGGCTGAGAAACGCCGTGGTCTATAATAACTAACAGTGTCTTTCTTTTTACACTGATATATCTCAAAGCCCTATAAAATGCACAACTACATGGAAATAATCTCTTTTACAGGTTAGATAACAAATTTGGAACTCAGGGGCAAGTCCCCTTCTTCCAAGAACCAATGTGCTGCTGGTGCAACTACACTGTCTCTCAGTGAAATCCTCTTTGGTTTTGTTACAGGTAATCACAGAAAATGAGGTAGGAGCATAGTTTAAATCTTTCTCAGATGACTTCATGAGTTTATTCATTTGCTTCATAGTGTTAATTTCAAACTCCAGAGGCCAGAGACACTGGGATGTTACGCAGTGCATCCTTGTTTGGCTGACATGACTCTTTCTCCTGCATTTTTTGATACATCTTTAATTGAATTTGGCACTGTTGTGGCAATGCCTCCAGTTTGTAAATTTTTAGTCTGCCTGCTGTGTACTACTTGGGTTCTTTTATTAATTTCAACACCTGAGTTTTGAAGCGTTCCATTTTTTTTTTTTTAATGTTTTAGGACCAGAACAAGTCATTTGATGAGGGAAAACAATATGGATTTACTTTTTTAAAGCATCTCATGTGACTTGGACAGCAAGACCTGGACTGGATGGAGACCTGGAGAAAGAAGAACATAATGAAGCTCTGCAAAGGCAAGTGCAGGTCCTGTAGCTGGAGAGGAACCACTCTGGGCACCAACATGGGCTGGGGGTGACCTACTGGAAAGCGGCTCTGTGGAGAAGGACTATTGGGTGTTCTGCTGGACAAGAGGCTGTCCACGAGCCAGCAGCATGCCCTGAGGGCCAGGAAGGTCAGTGGCATCCTGGGGTGCATTTGTATAGGCCAGCAGGCCAAGGGAGGTGATCCTGCCTCTTCACTCTGTACGGGTGAGTCACATCTGGAGAGCTGTGCCCAGGCCCAGGCTCCCTAGATCAGCAAAGAGAAGGAACTACTGGAGTGGGTCTAACAGAGAGCTACAAGATGATGAAGGATCTGCAGCATCTCTCTGCAAGGAAAGGCTGAGGAGCCTCAGTGAGAGACAGTTGAGAGGGGACCTCGTGTGTGTAAGTATCCAAAGCAGGGGGTGTCTAAAGGACGAGGCCAGACTCCAGGAAAAGGGGCAACGGGAGCAAACGGAAAACCAGAAAATTCCATCTGAGTGTGAAGAACTTCTTTACTGTGAGGGTGATAGGGTGCTGGAGCAGGCTGTCCAGAAAGGTTGTGGAGCCTTCCCTGGAGATATTCAAAACCCAAATAGACACAATACTGTGGAACCAAGTCCCAGTCAACCTACCTTAGGACTGGAGAAATTGATCTCCAAAAATTCCTTTCAGCCCTAACCATTCTGTGATTCTATGACTTCTAATAAATACTGAAACGAATACTGAAATATTTTCCAAAGTTCAATCCAAACTGAAGATTTCTGGATTCAGCCTAAATGACTCAGAAGCAGAAGAGCAGAAAGCTCTGTGCAGAAATCTGTCTGTGTTTTTCTGAAGCATATGGAGAAAAATAAGGGTCCTGCCTCAGAAAATGTCTAACAGAGAGTGTAAAGCATTGGGTAACAGGCCAATTGATTACACAGAAGGAAAGGACTGTTTCCCTGTTTTATGCATGCCATCCAAGAGCATAGGTGTTAAAATACCTTAACATTTCTATGTTGGTGAGGAATAAATAGTGAGCAACTATAATTAATAACTATTAAAGCTGTTTGACTGATCATATCTTCTGGCTTGCAAAATCTTTTATGTGCAGGTGTGTGCATTAATGGAATCCATTAAATTCATATATTTCAACAGATAGTAATTTACGATCTTTTATAAGATCTGTCATGAAACACAGTCAGAGATATAGGATTGTCTCAGTGCATTACATAGCAAATTGTACTCCCTTTCCTCTGAAATTACTTGACTTTAGAGACTAAATATGAATGTCAACGCATTGGACAGCCACATTAGGTATACTTTTTGCTCTACCATCACCTGGGAATATGTGGAATAAACCTTTTATCACTGGCAAAGCTGACAACAAGAGTGAACAATATTCAAAGCGGCTGGAGGAAAAAATGTGTGGGAGTTCTATCTATTTCACTTCATACATAAAAAGAGAAAGAGATTGAGTGTGTAACCCTCATTTATGAATTGTAATGGCTCTCCTATGGGTTGCTAACTATTCTTTTTTACTTTTATTTGATATTTTGTTTTTTCCTCTTGATACTTTCTTAGAACCTAAGAAGATGAAGACACAAGCCATTGTTTCAGCACTCCACATCAAATTCAGAGACCTCTTCGGCCCTGGATTGGTATGAAAATCACTCATTAATGTCAATGATAGAGGTTCTTTTTGTGTCCTGGAGAAACACAAGCTGTAGGTATGTGAAGTAAAAATGGCAAATAAGGACTGATGAGAACAGAAAACAGAAAGAAAAAAAGTCTTATGCCCAGTCTTATGCTCCACTCTTTAATGAGTTAGTGGAGGATTATAGGTAAACTATATCAGCTCTTAAAATACTACCGACAAATCTCTAAGGGAGGCTTTTGTCCTGCTTGTCTATTTAACAGCGCATTGAGATTATCATAATTAGGTATAGACAGTCAACATATTAAATGGATTAGTATCTGCTGTATATACAATCTTCCTATAGTTATCTAATTATACATTTATTAAGGAGGAGCTATAATACTTTCACATAAAACTTGAACTTTGATCTCTTTCTTAATGAATGAATTCACAGTCTAGAAAACTCTACCATACTTCAGTTGCTAAATATGACAGGTCATTAGCCTTTGAAAATCCCAGGTCACTGGAGTTTGTATCCATGACCATAAATGTAGACCAACAAGCTAAACTCCAGAAGAAAACAGAAAACTTCTTGGTCATCGCTGTCTTCTGCTGATTTCTAGGTGCCTGGGACCCATTTTTTTGCAGGAAAGTTTGGAAACTGTTTGTGTACAGTTTAACATCTTGGTAGTAGGTGACCCTACTGCTTTGCTTTTGAAGGAAAATGAAGGGATCGATATGACTGAACTGAAGGGGAAATGACCTTGAAGAGGATTGGAGTAATTTGATGGAAGGTACCAAGGAGTAAGACAAAACAGCTCAAAAATACATAAAAGTAGAGAAGGTAAAAGTGTTGTCCTTCCCCTTTATAGATTGTTATGGAGGACAGAAAGAAAGCAACAGCTATGTAAGACGTACAAAATTTGTTACATTTCAGAGCAAAGTAAACAAAATGATCAAGGAGTTGTAGGCAATGAGTCATGAGGAGAGATGAAAAGGAATAAATCTGCATTGCTTGGCTAATGCTGACTAACAGGGATACTTTCTTCAAGAATACCGAAATGGGTTCTTTAATTTATATGTCTAGATTTCTAAGAACATGCAATGAAAGGAAACTTCTGAGATGCTTTCAGGATAAGTTACAAAAACAAACTATTTGAAATGATCACCCTAACTTAGAAAAGCACAGTGTTATGCAACAAGAAGTTATGGGACAGGAAGAAGATCTCCTTAAAACAGAGTACAGCGGGACTGTGAAAAAAATCTAAGGACATGATGAAATCTCCTGGCTTGGCTAGCAAATATGTACAAAAGCAGAGATTTCCATGCTGTCAGTAATGATTCAGAACACCCAGATCATTATCCCAAAGTAGAGGATGTCACTCAAATAAGTTTTCTGCAACTAAAGTGCATGACAATTTCATTAAACATTTTTTTTTTTTAATGCAGATAATGTGAAGGAGGTGGCAAGCCAAAGTAGCATGACCATTTGAAGATAATAAATTTCATCAATACTGCTATAGCTCTTATATGTGTATGTCTTTGTGCCCATACATGGACATATATAAATAACATTAGCAAAGAAATGAGGTGAGCTTTCGGGATTCAGGAAGCTGACCTTCATCCGCAATTTAAGCTGCAAGAAAAGCTGTTGCTACAACTAGAACAAAGAAGAGGTTTGGAAATTGCTTTCAAAGAAAAAAGCACAAGCTGGGTGCTTGTGTAGACCACTCTCTGAGATTCACCAGTCCATATTTGGGGGAAAACACTTGTTACTGTGCCTGATTGAGGTAAGTGACAGAAGGAAACCAAGAGTAAAGTGTGCAAGAGAGAAGCTTTGATTTCCCACAGGTTTCCATCCTTCCACTTCCTTCTATACCGCAAGTGCCTAGGATTTTGAGAGATACTTTACGTAAAAAAAACTCAGTCTTCAGGGCTAACAATGAGGGGTTGGGAAGAGCTGTGATTGTGAAAATAAGAATGAAGGGCAGTTGTAACTTTGGACTGACATTGAGAGCTGCCTTAAAAGGAACTTGATAAGGTCAAACTAATAAACTTGGGAGTTGCTCAAGGGGAAATCAAATTCTGCAGCTGTGAGACACTTTGACAGATAATTAGCATAAAAGAGGGTGAGCACCCCACCACAGAGAGAGTAAAACCACAATCACAAATAGAGGTGAACCTAGAGAAGTCAAAATGGTGGACCAAATATTTTTCTTGACCTGTCAGGGGCACCCACCAAAATTACCAAGGACAAAATGAAGTCCATAATTCTAAAATGATGGGAGATTCGCTCAGCACTGTGTGTGTCAGTGACAGTGAAATACATAAATCTGGTCATAGCTGCTGCACTTTGGCTTCTTTGTAAGGACTGTGGGCCATTGCTAAGTGACATATGTTATCCATCTGAAATCTATTAGTTTGTGTGGTACAGTGTGGGTTTGCTTTTCTGGTCGTATGGGTTTCTGGTAGTTTCACTGACATCATGTGAACCTGTCCACTGCACGACTTACCAATAGGAGCTCATTTCACACAGCTGAGATTCAACAGATCATAAGATCATGGAATGGTTTGTGTTGAAAGGGACCTTAAAAATCATTTGGTTTCAGCCCTGTTCCATGGGCAGGGACACCTTCCACTAGACCAGGTTACTCCAAGCCCTGTCCAACCTGGTTTTTGAACACTTCCAGGGATGGGACAGCCACAGATTCTCTGGGCAACCTGTGCCAGGGCCTCACCACAGTCACAGTAAAGAATTTATTCCCAACACCTAATCTAAACCTCCCCTCTTTCAGTATCAGATTAGTATAATCTAAATCTACCCTCCTTCTTCATCAACAGCTGTTAGTTACTTACTGCTTTTATTCAAATGCTTTTTGAAATGTCCTGCTGACAGACCTTGTCTTTTCTTTCTCCCTTTTTTTGGTTTTCCTAGATATATTCCTCATCTGTCAGACCTTATATCCTTGCCTCCTCTGGACTCTCCAAGTTCCCTTATTCTTGGATTTGGATTTGTCTCTATTCAGTCTTCTAAATCTCCAGAATGTCTTCCGCAGAAATGGGTGTTTAGAAGACAGAAGATAAAATGAAAGGAGCAGGTATTGTCATTTTCACCAACTCTTTCCAGTCCACTTGACTTTGCAGATGGCCTGCAAAAAAAAAAAAAAAATAGTTTTCCAAACCTTTTAATTATTGCACTGGTATTCAGTGATGTTTCTGACAAAATTTTACCAGTAGAGTTTTGGTGGGTTTTTTTGCCTGTAGCACATATGTGGTCTAAATTTACCTCTATCAGAATTTCTTCTGTAAATTAAAGGCTAATCAAACCCTGAATGAGACCCAGGGGAACTCTTTCTTCACCTCACCTGTTAGAAGTTTCATGTATCTTTGTCTTGAGACATTGATAATAACGAGTGTCCTTACCTGAATCAAGACACAAACCTTGCTGTTTCTGAAATAAGTATCACCTTCACAATGAAATCTTACATCTCTCTGAAAACCTGGCAATAAATAGCACTGATTGTTTCCCTTCCCACTCATTTCTCCACAATGATATTTTAATTATTCTACTGCTACAGCATGAGCAATGAGGGCTTGAATCACACAAGGAAGCTTGTTAAATGAGTCCTTCTGTGAATTTTTTTGGGGGGTTATTTTGTTTTGAGTGTTTTTGTCTGGTTAGCTTTTTCAACAGGAACTAGAACCTAATTTGCTACTGTATTCTTCTCCAGGCTTTTGAATTTCACCTCTTTTATAGTCATCCCTAAATATATTGGTACATTTCAAAAGAACACTCAGCTTTTGAAAACTTATGAAACCATACAAAACAAAGTCATAGTAGAGACGTTCCGAGGAGGCCATGTCTTAGTCACCAGCATCCTTGAAACCCACACACGAGTGTAAAGTTGTTTAATGGAAGCATTAGAGTGACCATGGCATTCTAGAACCAAAACTTCATCTATCTTATTATCCAGCCCAAAAGTGTTAGCTCTGACGGGACTACAAGGACCAAAGCTGTACATGCCATAACTTCCCGGGCATATCCTGCACCTTTCAACAGTCTGCACATCAAGATTTTCCTGAGATGGTGGTGGTCTTTTTTTTTTTTTTTCCTTGAAGGTATGCAACTTGAGGTCTCATTGCCCATCATCCTGTGCAAAGTGGAAGTACAATGTCATTTTCACCAGGCTGCATTTTGCACTAATGCAAATGACAACCTCAGAGGTAAGGAGATGACAAAAGGGGTGCTCAGTCTGAACATGCTCATTGCTGTGATTACACTTTTGCTAAGCATATAGAATCGTGGAATCATTAAGATAGGAAAAGAGCTATAATATCTGGTCCAGCCATTAACCCAACATCGTGAATTTACCATTAAACAATATTCTCAAGTGCTACATTTACTTGTTTTTTGAGTGTTTCTGGGGATGATGATTCCAACACATCCATGGGTAGCCTGTTCCAGAGCTTGTTCCCCTCTCAGTGAAAAAAAAAAATTCCTTATAATCCAACTTGAACCTGCTCTGGCACAGCTTGAGTCTATGTCCTCTTGTCCTGTCCCTTGCTCCCTGGGAGCAGGGCCCAAACCCCACCTGGCTGTACCCTACTGTCAGGGAGTTGTAGAGAGTCAGAAGGTCCCCCCCAAGCCTCCTCTTCTCCAGGCTGAGCCCCTCAGCCACTCCTCATCAGACTGGTGCTCCAGACCCTTCTGCTGCTCCATTACCCTTCTCTTGATATGCTCCAGCACCTCCCTGTCTTCTTGTTGTGAGGGACCCAAAACTGAAAACCATATTCAATGTGCAGCCTTACCAGTGCCAGATATGTCCTACAAACCGTTTTGTGTTAGAGAAAATTTTGGAGGGGACGGGAGTATATAACAGAAAGTGCATTTTTTTTTTTTTTACCTTTAAATGCAAAGTGCAGTTTAAGATCTTTGCAAAACTCTTGCAAGAATTTCCTGTGTGCAAAGCAGAGGCAATATTTGTAATAATTCTGTTTATCTGTGTGTCTCCCAGAAGACCTGTTTGTAAGTCTGCTTCTGTGCACATATCTTTGTGTATATCAGTCCATTTCTCTTCCTGCTGCCTCTCTCTCTTTCTTTTGTTATGTGTGTGCTGTCTCCTTCCCAAATCCCTTATGCTTATTTTCCAGACGCATTTATTTATGTTCCCTCGCTAATTGAAAATCTCATATTTGAAGTTATTATTCTGATTGATGTCTGTCATTTTGATCAAGCAGTTGCTCACAGATGCTTTGTTAGAACAATTTTGCTTGCTAGTTTATCACCATCCATCTCCCTGCTGACCTTCTGTGATGTTAGGTAGCAAAACCGTTAAACATCTCCTGCAAACAGAGAGAGGCAATTGGCCATCATCTCATGTGTACATGGCTGTAGCTACAGCAGCCAAGCCCTGGATATTCAGCTGTGTAGGCAGGTTCCATCTCTGACTGTAATGGGGACTTCTTCCTAGGCAGTGGAAGAGGGGAAATTTCTTGTCATAATATGGTAATGTTATTGTTCTTCCTTACAATTACATGCCTTGGACACTTAAGTAGGGAAGGTGGCTGTGTATTCTACCAGGTTTTTCCTCAATAGCTGCAAGTTCTTCTCCTCAGTCCAACACAAACTTTTATGTCTTATAAGAAAATAAATTTAATAAAAACAGCAGAAAAATGAAAACGCTTAGAATTAAGTCCACGAAAATCTCAGATACTCATTTTTAAAGTTCAGATTTTCAAAGCTGCTGCACTGCAAACTCATGAGTATTTCTGACAGAGAAGTTCCCTTGGTATCTAAAGTTCTGCTGTGAGCATGCCAAGATCTCTGGTCTTGACTGAGTGAGATATCTATTTTATGTTTAAATCCTCCCGAGATTCACAAAACATGCATGTCTCTGCCTGTCTTGTGTGGAGGACTTGCTCCCAGAGTTATACATTGATATGTATTAAGTATTTATTGGAGCAGGGACCGGAACCCATGTGTTCATCTCCCACATGTCTACCCAACCCAAAAGACAAAAGAATCTTGCTTATTCATTCTTTCTGTCTGGCTTGATGAATATTTCATTTTATCTTGCAAAGTGGAATAACTTCAAGAAAGAAACTCAAAGCATATGTACCCAAGAATACCCAATAACACAATAGTTAGAATTATCTCTCAGGAAAGTAGGCACATGAATTCAAGGCCCTGAGCCAAAGAGGTAAAACTATTCCTCTCTTCCCACTGCTGTGTTACAAAAGAAAATATTGCCTCCCACCACATAGTGCTTGCAGGTCAGTCTTATGGGTATGTTTTAAGAACACTCTGAAACTCTATCAGGAATTTGTGGGCTGAGTATTTTATGGGAATGTTCTTTTAAAGCCATGAAGGTCATTTATACCACCAGTATTTCATACAAAATGGCCTTTAGAAGAAATGGTTAAGATCATGAAGAGGTGATTGAAGCCAAATCTTTTTCTTCCTGTATTTAAAGCCCAGTCTTCTGAGTGAGTCTTTTTCCCCCTCAAAGAAATCCACAGAGCTGTTGTTTGGGCTTACGTGTTCTTTATAAGATTGGCTTGAATCCTTGTAGCAGGAAGGAAGTAAATTTGAGTCTCCCAGTCTTTTCATCTTTTTAGAGATTCTCTGCAGGCATGTATCTACTTCACTCACCTTTCATCTATGAAGAACATAATTTTAGGAGTGGTTTGTGGCTCTAAATCCCAAGTGAAGGGTAGAAGTCCCCTGTAACCCTAAGGAAAGTCCATTAGACTTTCAGAAATTCCATCTTCCTCTCTATTTCAAGTGGTCACTTTTGGTCAGAAATATGTGTATTAATTTTAGGGTAGCTCTCTTCATCTTACTGCTGCTGTGGGTCTGCTTATGCAAGGCCATTTAGTCCACAGTCACAAAGGAAATCCTGAGAGATGAAAAAAATAGGAGAAAGGCTAAAGGAAGTAGCTAATGGGAACATAATGGAAAAAGTGAAGACATTAAAAATGAAAGACTCTTCTGGGAATACTGTTCAAAATACTTCTTCACTGGTTTATAACATTTAGTTGAATACTAATAAAGACACCAGATGTACCTGTAGTAAAAATTTTAAGGTTTTTATCTTAACTATGCATTACAAGGTACAAACATAGCTCTTAGTTTGTGGGGCTTTTTATGTTTCCTTGAAAACCAAAGCTTCCTGGAAATGTTGGGAGAGAAACATTCCTTGTGTGAAGTTTTGTACATCTCATCTGCCTTCCACTTAGTAACATATGAAGAGATGTTCTACTATATATAGGATCTTTGCATCCACTCTTGATGCAGGAAGCAACAAGGTGGTGCACATATCATTAGCAGGTACAGGTATCTAGAAAGCACCAGTGTCTCCTTTCTCAAATCATGACTCCAGAAGACCAATGTTTTCTGTTGCAGAGCTGGTGTAGCACAGTAGTGTGTTTGCACTCATCCTCCATGTTTGGTCCAAACAAAATTAATCTCTGTTATTGTACCAGTAAGGTCAGCTTGACTTTTAAGTTCATGCTGACTGGTCTTTAGTCACCTTTTCTCATGTTTTTGCCAATAGAATTTTTCTTTTTTAAAAAACAAGAATAATTAAACTTAAAAAAAAAAAAAGAAAAAACAAAAAGGTGGGACAGATCTCAAACAAGTAAGACAAGCATATGCAATTTAGGATATTATCTTTTTGGTTGGTTGTGTTTTGTCTGGGGGTTGGTTTGGTTGTATATTGGTCACAATTCAATCTGAAGTACATTTCAAGATGTTGTAGAGCCCCACGGCTACTTTTTGTGACATATATTTTTAGTTCAGAATGGGCTCTTTGATTTCATATGAGGTGTTTTATAATTGTGTACTGCTGAAGACATAAGAGCCGTGCTAAGGTATTGCAATGTGGTTACACTGGAGATAACTTTTGGTCGTAGTAACCTCAATATCCAATAACCATGTAGCCTTCACAAGGGGAAAAGAAACCTGTGGCCTTGAAAACCTTGAAAGATTAAATTCTATGCTGGATTTATTTACCCCTTGTACACAATGATCTTGACTGGCTTTAGAAAGTATGTCTTTGACACTGAAAACAGAAAACTTGTAACATGACAATGAGATAATCCCACTGGCAAAATATATCTGTAGTATTATTCTTCTACAACCTGTATTTGCAATTGTGACATGATTTATCCTGTCCAAACCTATGACTAATGAGAAGCAAATAATATGCTGTGCAATAAATTAGTGGAATCAAATTAGTATTGATAATATTTGCAGTTGTTTTTAACTGGAAACCAACACTTTGAGAGATCCAAATCTCCTGCTTCTTTCTTTTTATTATTTTTCATGGTAGTTACAGACAGAGCTTTTAAGCCAGTCAGGGGAAAGTATATTATTTCCATTCCCCTTTTAAATACTCTATAAAGAACTCTATCGTTCATAATAGCTTTGTTTACTGCGTAGTACAGCATGTTCTAATTATCACCTCTGCCTCACTAACCATACGGTTTATATTCTCATACTCATCAGTTATTTTTATGCCCCCTGCAGAAATGAACATTAATAAGAATATTTTTTTCAGGATTTCATTTTGGATAAAATTGTGAGAAATAATGTACTAAACCACAGAGACTCAGCCTTGCTTTAAAGTCTCCCAGGAATAATTGAATAATTTGTTTTCTTTCTTTTCTTTCTTTCTTTCTTTCTTTCTTTCTTTCTTTCTTTCTTTCTTTCTTTCTTTCTTTCTTTCTTTCTTTCTTTCTCTCTCTCTCTCTCTCTCTTTCTCTCTTCCTCTCTCTCTTTTTCTCTCTCTCTCTCTCTTTCTCTCTTCATCTCTGTCTTTTTCTCTCTTCCTTCCTTCCTTCCTTCCTTCCTTCCCTGTCTCCTTTCCATTTTATTTAACTAACTATTTAACTAGTTAGAAATACAAAATGGATTAATATTTATGTTTGTATATATTTCCCATTAATAACCTGTGTGCAAATATACAAAAAATTCAATTCTCTTCAGTGCTGTTACTCTCATTGTAAGGTATAATTGACCCTCGTCAGAAGCCAGTGGTATGATATGTTCCAGAAATCAGATGTACAAACACTGCATGTAAATAACAGGGTAAAGTTATTTAGTAACCTGGCTCCAAATGTGGCAGAAGATGGAGGTCAGTTCTGATAAATAATTAGGGAAAAAAGAAAAAAAGTGCTATTTTGACCTTTTTTGTTAGTACCCATCTCCACCTTGCATTTTACTTAAGAGATCTAATGGACAATGATTACCAGCTTATCTGTATTACTCTTTTTAAACACACAATCAGTTCAGGTACTTCCCCCAGTGGTCTGGATTTCTTGAAAACAGCTGCAAATATTCTTTCCGTGTCTAATTTCAAAGAAGAACCTTGTTACAACCCCACACAAACATCCATCCATGGTATCTGCATTACACTATGCCCATTCTGAGGAGATGTCTGTTTTACATTTCCTGGTAAGAAAAGCTTATATCCAACAAGAGTGAATTAAGTGTTCCTTGTCAGTCAGGCTTGTTGATAAACCTGTCTGAAACCTCTGGACAGGGAAGTTCACCAGATTCAGAAAATACACACCATGTTAGAAAAAAAGCCAAAAAAACCAACACAAACAACTTGAACTAAGCCGGACAAAAGTGATTAAACTCTGTAGGATTTCATTCAATTGTATCTTAACAGGTATATGAAAGACTACAAAATTAACATCATAAACCTACCAAAAAAAAAAAAAAGCAACTCAAGCTTGCTGGTGATATGTTCATTAATAGCAAATAGAATGGATTCCAGGTTAGCAGACTTCTGGTAATTGTAAACAATTTTCTTTGTCTTCATACAGGAAGCCATTGAATTTCACCAACTACTTCCTATTTTAGGACCAGGTTAAAAATAAATTTAGCTTAAAGTGATCTAATGCAAAATTGTTCCCAAGTTTTAAATGAATGAAAATGTATTTTTCTGTAATTTAAACATTTTTTCTCTTTTTTATGCAGCTTACAGTTTTAAGAATATTGATGTAGTTTACCATCTTTAATAAAGGGATGTCTTCTGTTATAATCTTTTCCATGTGTCAGTTTTATGAGATATGATCACAAAACTTCCTGTTTCTTCTTTGAAAGTTAATAATGGAATTTTAAAATCATTACTAGGAACTCATTTTAAGCCTTTTTTTTTTTTTAATCAATCGTATAGGACTAAGCACAGAAACGAAATCAGTATTACTGCTTCACTGTGTCTTCTAAACATCCACAAACAAGTTTTTTTTTTCATCTTGGACTTCCCCTGTGCACCTGCACAGCCTCGTCATTTCTTTTCAAAAACACTTGCATTACTGAATTTTGGTGGAAATGGGGGTCCTTTATTATTTCCTCTACCAGAATAATAATTATTTATGCATGTATGACCACCCACGCAGAGAACTCCCAGCCCTTTACAGACTGACCTGGCTGTAGGTATGGCAGCTCTGCTCCAAGGGCCCCCCAGATGTGTGATGGTAGCATGGTACTCAACCCCTTCAGCGGTGTGTTTAGGGCCAAAAGGCGTGGAAAAAAGAGGAATAGTCTGTTGCTTGTGTGACTTTTCTTCATTGAATGTGATTTTTGGAGAGTTGCAGTCTGTCTTGCACATGAGAAAAAAAAAAGGAAATCATCCAGGTGAACAGCCATACAGAGATTCCCAGCAGCATTAAACAGCTCAACTACATGTTGACTTCATTATTCAGCCCCATATTCTGCAGGACAGACCAGATTCTGTCTTCTCACTGATAGAAATGAACTAATTAAGAGACACACCATCTATCCTTTGCTTCTTTATTAAATCCTTCTGTGTTGAAAAATCCTGTAGGGTATTTTTTTGGTTTGTTTTTTTTTTTTTCCCCACATTGTAAATGCTAAGGACAGTAAGTTAATAATTACCCTCATCACATAAACAATGCACATGTAAAGAAAGCTTGGACATGAGCAATTTAATTCTCCAGCTGAGAGATGTAATCTCACAATACAGAGCCAATTGTCATAGTTGTTGGTCACACACAAAAAAAAAAGTCTACAGTCCTCAAGATTTTCATGTGCCAGTAATGGAAGTAAACTGATGCACGAGGACATAATGATTAAAAAAAATCAGACACAAAATAGCATTTGATATTAACAGCTTCCTTTCATCAACTCTGACAACTGTCCATCAACAATATAGTTAATTGGATCTGAAAATAAAAATATCCCTACAAATTCCCCATTTCTCCAAATACAAAAGTAATATAGCATTCTTTCATTAAATTTGCAAATAAATTTAAATCATTTTGCTTGAGTAAAAATGATGACATAACTAACCAAAAAATCTCCAAAGACAGTACTAAAATCATAATGAAAAGTGAAAATGAGTAAAAAAATGCCACTATATTTAAAGGCAGAAAGCAGGCAAAGCATTTATTTAGTAAATAAAAATCTGCATATCATACTTCCAATCACTCTGTCTCTATGCAAAACCAGTCATATATAAAGAGTTTTATTTTCTTCTGTAGAAAAGAATTTAGTTGCTGAGGACTTTTTTCTTCCTAACTAGCTGTCAGCTGTTGCTGTCAGCAGTGATTAAACATAAGCAGGAGTTGTGATTCATCAACAGCAGATAGAATCATCACGGATGTAAAGTATTCTTTGTTCCAAGGTCAGATCTTGTATGAAGCTAGGACAACTTTATGCACCTATCCCTGTGACTCGTTTATTTATGGTAATTCATTTACTGTCACATCATTACAGAACAAGGGGAAAATTTATATGCAATTGTAGAAATATGTTCAGAAAACATGGGGAGGATGAAGTATGTGTGTATGTGTGCGTGTCTGTTTTATGAACAATGTGATGCACTGGATCTATCGTTATGCACATACATTCCAGTGTGAAAATTAATGCTTTGTATCTATAGAGAACCTGATGTATTTAAAGATCTTGGAGCCGCTTAAAAGCATTACAGCATCCCTCTCCTGGGCATTGCTTTGGCGTGTTTCTTAACCAGTGAACTCCTCAGGAAGCCACTCACCAAATCTTTGTACACTGCCTAAAACAACAGGACTCTTACCAGGATCAGCAGCTCTGGATATTTTTAATACCTATTTAATAATAATAATTAAGGATGGCTAAAATGAAGTATAAAGAGATTAAGTGATTTGTTGGACTACGCACAGCAAGAAAATGACTAAGTGAGGAGTATGCCCTGGGATTTTGTGTTCTTAATCCTTTGTCTTGGCTAGCAAATTTGTAGTTCCAGAGAAGTTGAGATAGTCTTCTCTGACAAAATAACCTGCTCAGACAATGTGGGGCGAGCAGTGGACATTGTGTACGGGGGTTTCTCCAAGGCTCTCCATGTGGTTTCCTGCAAATTCCTCCTGAATAAACTGGTGTGTTGGTCTAGAGAAGGGTTTTTTTTGTTGGGTGGAGAACTGGCAGAGAGGCTGGTGGTAAACAGCGCCTTTTCGAGCTGGCAACCTGTCACAAATGGGGCTCCCCAGGGATGGATATTGGGCCCGACACTGTTGAATAGCTTCGCAAGTGATGCAGAAGATAAGGATCGAGTGTACCCTGGTGAAGTTTGCCAGTGACACCACACTGAGTAGGGAAGTCGACACTTTGAAAGGGAGAGCCACCCAACAGGATGACCTGAGTAGGCTGGAAGAGGGGGCTAACAAGAGCCTTGAGAAGTTTGACAAGGGGAAAACGTAATCCCTGAGTGTAGCACAAACTGGGATCTCCCAGGCTGGGAAGCAGCTCTGAGGCAAGGGGGCTGAAGGTCCTGGTGAATAAGATAAGTAAGTGTGAACAGTGTGCTGCAGCTACGGGAAAGCTGTCAGGATGGTGAGCTGTGACACCAGTAGCCTTAAAGAAGTCATTGTCCCTCACTATTCAGTGCTTGTCAGACCAACCCTGGAATACTGTGTTCAGTTTCAGTCCCCACTACACAAAAATATGTGGACAGACTGGAGAGGATCTAGGGAAAGGTGACAAAAATGGACACAGAGCTGGGTGGCCTTTCACCTGAGGAAAAGCTAAGAGAGCAGGGTTTGTTCAAACCTGGGAAAAGAAGGCTTAGGGAAGTCCTTATCACCATGTTCCAGTGTTTAAAGGGTGGCTACAGAGGAGATGGAGACTCCATTTTGCAAGGAGTCACATGGCAAATATAAGTGCTACTGGGTATAACTGATCCCAGGGAAATTCCTACTGGACACAAAAGGGAAGCTTTTCTCAGTGAGAACAATCAGCCACTGAAATAATTTCCCCAGGGAAGCTATGGATTCTGCAGCATTGGACACTTGTAGGATTCAGCTGGACAGAGAGGTGGGGCATCTTGTCTAGGTCATGCTTTTGCCAAGAAAGTTTGGCCCAACTGATCTTTCAAGTCCCCTCCAACCTGATATTCCATGGTTCTATTTATCAAGCAATTTAAGAACAGGCAGTGCAAGAGGATGAGGCTTTGTCAGACATTGTTTTCTCATACAAAGAACAAATGTTTGCTCATTTGATGCATACAACAGGTAGTGAGATACAAAAGTTTACAAGAGCAAGGGTCATTTTGTGTATAATTCATGTGAAAAAAAACAAAACAATATCTTCAGAGAATATTTCATCTTATATTTCAACAATCTCTAATGAAGAGTGACTAGACAATATATAAGCAGCCCCCATATATTCATTTAAACAACCAACAAAGCAACAACCACATAAAAGGAGTCCCAACCAAGCCACCTCCCCCTAAAAAAAAAAAAACAAACACACAATCGACCCACAGAAGTCAGAAAAATGCTGGCAGAGGAGCATAAAGGGAGCAAAATAACTGTAATTGAATGATGATATGTTGGATTGAGACAGCATATTACATTTCCAGACCTCAAAGACCTTTCCAGGCTTCAATTCACAAGACTCCTTGAAGAACGTAAGTGTCATTATAAGTATTTTGGGGATAATCAAACTGATAAACAGTGTCGTGACCATTTTAAATTATGTGTCAACTTTCAGAAGAGACAAGCATAACGTTGAGAACCCGAGGTCTTCAATACCTTTTGCAGTTATTACAGCTGGAGTAAAAGGTCAAGAAAATAATTCATTCTTTAACAAAATTGTGAATAATACATATGCTCAACTTAATTTTGTTTTGTTTAATATTTTTCAAAGAATCTGGAGGAAACTGTTATTGTAAGGCACCTCTGAGTGTCTGTGGTGTAACCTAAACTGCTGAGACAAACACCAATGGATGTTCCCTGTTATTTGCTTTACCACAGTAAAGGATGTAGGTTGTCCACAAGGTGTTCCTGGAAATGATGCCAAACTTTGTCTTTGGCCCAGGTGATCGATACACCCCCTATGCCATGATTCTCTCTGTGTGAAGTACAGGCTTTCTTAGAGCTCCAATTATGCAGCCGGTATCTCTCTTTTGCTAGATCTCCCTTTCACATTCATAAACACCCTTTTTCTCTACATTCTTACTCTCAAACTTTCAGACTTTCTAACACCTATCATTCAAATCTGAATTGTCTGTCCTGTTGCTAGTGAGTTTTCTGCTCTCCAGATTTCAGTCACTTTGGACAGATTTGTCTGGATTCTTTTCCCTACACGTCAGTTATCTCAGGGAATTTCCACTCAAACAGGATGATGACAAAATGAGCAACCCTTTCTGGTCTCTCTGCTCCCAGTGCAAAGCATAACGATGCAGTTCACCCCCCCTCCTGAAGACAATCTGCAAAGCAAACAGGATTAATAGGTAGAACGAGTCACGGCATTCCATTAACACTGTTCTGAAATCAGCAGCATTTTACACGACATCGTTCAGCCATCCCAAGCTTGCCGTAGGCTCATGATCCTGGCTGCCTGTAGGACACATCCCATTCCTCAAAGTTATCTTTGCTCTTCTTATGCATGTCATTTGACTCCAATGGAGACCAAAAGACATATATCAGATCTTCAGCAGTATCCCATTGAGAGTTCTCCTGGCACTTCAGTCACTTAGGCATGATCTATGCTCTCAACAGTTAAAGATAATGACTTCAGGAATAATCTTTCATAGGTTTTTATTAAATGAGACTAAAGTGCAAGCAGGGTATTAAAGTACCTTGTTATTTGCAGACTGCTTAGAGTAACCTTAAATATGGAGATGATCAAATTTCATGACCTTTATTTTTAATTTTTTTTTCTCCCCTCCTCTTCTTTGTGAAGGTCTGTCATGCATTCATGCTTCATCCAGACAGGTACACAGGCATCCATAACCAGGGTGTATGTGATTATATACACAAGTCATATGTTGGGTAGTGTGAGTAGCTCTGTCCTTTAAACACTGCAGAAAGAACATTGCAGGCTATGTATCCAGACTGCAAAATGGTCCCATTTTCTTACTTTCATTTGATATCTGATTTATATTATAGTGATCTGTGCTTTAAACTTGTGCAGGTAAAATATTTTTTTGGCAAGGAAAAAGAAACAGAGGCCTAGATAGTGTCTTCATGGGCCTCTGTGATTGCAGATTTGGGCCTTTCATCTTTCAGTTAGATCCAGAATTATTCTCTGCTCCTTCTCCAGTCAGCAGTGATCTGCACAGTGAAGCAGCCACTGTTCTGCACACCATCACTGGCTGCATTTCTGCAGAGTTAGGGTGACTTATTTACAGAAAAAAGTGTCTGTGTAAAAACACATACACATGCACGTAGACACATACAGACACATCACACAGGTGAGAATGACTACCCTGTAAAGAACTGTGTGGTCAAATAGAACTTAGGTTGATAATTTTTATGTTCAGAATAATCTTCAAGAGAGTTGAAGTCCCATTCACAGCTCATTTTATGGAATGATAAACTAATTTGTTCTTCTCCCACTCACTCTTAAATAGCCAACTGATATAATTCCGTGGGTAAAAGAAAGATGCATTTTGTGGTACATTGCAAAATATTTGGGTTGAATTCATTTTAAATAGAATTTTCTGTGAAGCTGCCTGACTATTTCATATATTAGAAAGACTCCAGGCAAGTACAAAGGTGATTCACTCAGAAAAAGGCAATTTACCCTGCGATTTTTCACACGGAGCCCAATAAAAAAAAAAGAATATTCCGAGTATAACGGAATATTCAGTGCAATGCCAGCACTGTCAACCTTTGCTGCTCCACTGCTCGAATTTTCCCACACCGTATTTACAATTTCCTCCATCTGTGCTCGGGGAACATCTTCATGAATACCTACAAAGCCATGTCACCACTTCTTTCAAATTCTTCGTTCGCTCTGCACAGCAATGGCTTGTTAGAAATACATCTAAGGCTCTCATGCAGCCAGTCACATGTTCCTGTAGAAACGGTAGTCTCTTTATGTAACTAACTCGTGTCACGTAGAATTATCTCACCTGCGTACTTCTCCACCTCCTCCCTTTGCCAGCCTCACTTCTAGTCTCTCATTTTGCACTTAAATGATAAGCCCCTTTGGGGAAACACCATCTGGCAAGATTTAGGTCTGCCGGATGCACAGTGCTGAAGGACCCAGACCTCAAAGCTTTGTGTGTAACTAAATAATAATATCAGTAACAGCAAACTCTTATGTACTCTGGCTCCTTAAGGCTGATACTCTCGCCAGTTTAGGCTTCTGAAAACCGCTAATATGGGTTGACATAACAAATTAACAACAAGGGAAGTTCACAGAAGGGCAATCCAGCCCAAGACTGCCAAGGATATTAGCATTCATTTTGCAACCTTGTCTCCAGTTTGTGCAAAGTTGATGGTTGGAGGTTACACTTTCATTAAAAATTGACAACATTTTAAATGCTAATCAAAACCACTTGTCCTTTCTACCTCTATTTATCTTGAGGTGGGGGAAGAGAATTAAAAAAAAAAAAAAAAAAAAAAAAAAAAAAAAAAAAAAAAAAAAAAAAAAAAAAAAGGGGAGGAGAGGGGGAGAGAGAAAAACAAAACATAAAAGAAACGTGACTTTGAACTGCAACAAATAGTCTCTCACATCTCTCCCTCCCTCCTTCTGTGCAGGACAGATAAGAGCTATGCAGATTGAGTGTCAGGACCTCAGAGGCACGAGGGAAAGCTCAGTTTCTGGAGATCAGGATGCTCTTTGCAAGAAGAGAAGGCAAAAGGCTATGAGTCTCGGAGGCAGTGAGAACAGAGGAGGAGGAGGAGGCAGTGGAGTGGTCTTTCTGCTGGCAATATTGCTGTGAGATGTGTGTCACTTCTCAGGGAAAAAGTAGGAAAGGACAGGGGAAAATAAAAGTCCAGAAAACTGGTGAAATAAATATAAAAATAGCGTGTATTTAAAGAAAGTGAAATGTCAATTGGAACTAATCCTCAGGCACAGGAGTCTTAAGGTAGTATCTAACTGGGAAATATTTCTGTTGCAGTTAGAAACATGCTAGGAGAAAAAGATTCCCCTTAAGGAAAAAAAAGGGCTTTTGTGTTATTATTTTTTATCATTTTATCATATTATTTTTAACACATTATTTTAATTTCTAAGAATACTTATTAACTTTTATTTTCAGAAAGTAAATACAAATACCTAAAAGAAGAATAAAATATTTATTTATGTTCAGTCAACCCTTCAAAAACTTGCTCACACAAAAATATTAACTTTCAAAAGAAAAAGTCTCCAAATGAGAAAATATAATAAATTAATAAGTAAAAGGAAATACTTCTTTTCTGAGCAGTTATACTCAGGATGATCTGGAGCATTTGTGTAACAGTGAATTACGGGGGAACTGGAAGATGTGCCTGTTCCAGTTAATACAGCAACCATTGTACAATCAAGGTGTAATCTCACATGTACACTCAGAGATAAGAGCAAATTGTTGCAAGATAACAAAAATAAAAATATAGTGGACTTCATACAAATGCCTACCTATTTCTACATATCTGTTTCCTTTTATTTTCTAACTAAATATAAATGCTATTTTTTTTAATCTGACTATCTGTAGCTACACTTTTACCTTTTAATTTGGTTCCCAAATCCATATTTTTAGCACCTAAAATGAACTGTTTATCTGCATAACTTGAGGCAACAAGCCTGAACAAAACAATTTCAACTGCTGATTTTCTGCAAAACAGTATTGTTCATTTAACTTCAAAGAAAATGTACCAGTTTGTATCACATCAGAACCCAGTCCTGCAGTTTGACTGTACTCCTTACTCAAGAACTCAACATATGGATGTAAATGTTTGAATAATGACCACCTAAGACATAGAAACAATCTGAACATATTAGATGTTTTAATATTTGTTTCCTCTCCTCTCCTCTCCTCTCCTCTCCTCTCCTCTCCTCTCCTCT
>VZTI01001575.1:880203-900179 GCA_013397865.1 Struthidea cinerea | reverse complement strand
CTCTCCTCTCCTCTCTTCTCTTTCTTTTCTTTTTTTAAGGGCATTAAAAAAAAAAAAAATCCCAAACAAAACCAACCATGCCAAAAAATCCCAATCAACCAACAACTAAAACAGCTGTGTCACCCCCTGGAAACGTAGCCAAATTTTTGTACAATCAATCTTTTATAAACTCTACCTCTGCTCTTCCCTTGGATCAAATATTCTTAATATCTGGTGCTGAAATGCTGTAAGATGTTCCTGGATGCTTCTAAATGCTGTATTTCATAGCCCAGAAGTGGCAGTTTTCAACGGAATATTTACAAAGTGTTTCAAGATTTCTGTAGGATGCTGTATGAAATAAAAAATGTTATTATTCTGAAATCCTAGTCAGCCATGGATTTAGGATCCCAAAGCAGGGACTGAAATAAATGTGTCCTTTAGAGGGGGAAAGAGGAGAGAGAGAAAAAGGATTAAATTAATAATATTTCAAGGATTTTTTATTTTAAATTAAAATGCATGATTTAGACCATATTTCAATTATCAGCTCAACATTACTCTTTAAGCAAATGACTAGAGTTAACGAGAGAGCTACTACATATTGAATACATTGATTTTCTGCTTGGTGTAAACTCTAAATAGCCGATTAGAAAGCTGTGAATCAGAAGGACTCAGTGTACCTAATATACCCAGCAATAAATTACAAGCTGAAAGCCGTACAAATCTTTGAAGGAGAAATGTATTCCAAGCACATGACTATGAAACTTAAATGCATAAATGTTAATGGCAAACCTGCCCTATCTACCAATTTAAGAAATAGTGCATATTTTGATATGCATATCAAGCTAATGCAGAAAACTATTGAGCTTAAAGATATAAAGATGCCTCAGATTTATTTAAAGAAAGAAATATTACTGTGAAATGAACGCTTAATTGAACAAATTCTACCAGGGGGGTTCACCGTGTGCTGTCTTTTTCGTCCTTCCCCATCATCATCACTAGGGCTCACCTGGTGTCATGCTTGTGCAAAACGGAACGTTCTGATTTTGAACACCCCATAGCTGGGCCAAAGTCATCCTTGCAGTAATTTTGTCAGAGCTGAGCATGAAGGCTTTAATCAAGGTTTGTATAAACAGATGAGCTAGATGAACTGTAGTGAACAAAAGGGGAATAGCTGTCCTTTCTTTAAAGATGGGATGCTACGTGACAGATAAAGATAAGCTGGTGATATGAAGCATTATGCCCAAGTCCCTTTGAGCTACCTGTCTGTTTGTCACAGCCTTATTCTTCTTTTAACTATCTGGCTGTCCATCTACTTTAATTAGTTGTCTATCTGTACCTCTTGGTCCTTCCTAACAGCTGTATCTGTCTATTTGCTACATCTGGTTGTATTACACCCATCTGATCCCTGCAAAGGTGGTATCCATCTATCATACACATACAGTACTTCTGCTGTGTCAATCAAAGACAACTTCAGCTTTCTTTTTAATGTCTAAATGGATGTCTGTTGATAATTTTTTAATTCCCTGGGACAGGATCCATTTTTTTACTTCATGTGTCTGCATTACTTATCACTTATCACATTCCAGTCCATAATCCTGACATGGAGATCTTCTTCACTACAGTAACTCTAGTGCATTAGTAGGAGTTTTCATATTAGGGACAGACTTCATCTGTCAAAACATGTGGGTTGTTCTGTGTTCTCCCTGCTTTCCTTCTGCTGTATAAATATTATGAAGAAAGAGCTAGAGCTAGGGAAATATTTTATTTTAGTATTCAACCAATTTCCAAACTTATAAATTTAATGTCAAATAAATAATAATATTTTGAAAAAGCTGTGTTTTTAAATAAATTATTAAAATATACTTGAAAAGAGTAGGATTTCTCTTCCTCAGCTTTAAACCTGCCATAGTTTTTTTCACTAAGATTCTGTAAGTTGTCTTTGTTGAAAAGAGAAGCTACTTCCAGAAGATTATTTATATGTTAACTTAGTCACTCAAATTCTGGTGAGAAGAACCCCCTTCTGAAAGCATTTTTTCTTTTTTCACTGCCTATAGAGAGAAGCCAGTGAACTGTCTTAGGGCATGTAACTGCTTTCCAACAAGTAACATAAGGCAGAGCAAGCCCATATCTATTGTCACAAGGCTATATAAAAATGAAAGTACCTAATGTTTCATGTAAGTGTCTGGTTTTAGCTGTAAAAGTTCAAAAGCTCAAACTCTCAATGTGAGTCCTAATAGAACAAAATTGCAACTTCTTTGTTCCTCCTTTTCTTCCCAGTGTGAATGAGTCTGAACATCCTGGAAAATATAGTAGGAGTCTACGCTTAGCTGTTTTGGGAGGCTTATATTTCATGGTTTCTTTTTGGATATCTGAATTAATGTAAAAGTACAGTTGTTTGTCAGGGATGGAAAGGTAACTAATAGATATTTGAGCAACGATTGCATTTCCTATCTTTGGCGTATGACTAAGCTAACACTCCCTTTCAGTATGACCAGAAAAAAAGAAAAAAAAAGCATAAAGAAAACCTATAAAAAAACAACCCTGAAAAACAACAGCCCAGGAAACCCAACCAGTGTGGAGGCTTTTGTTTGCATTCTCAGTTTGATTTTGTTAGAAAAAAATATCTGGAAAGTTGTGCAACAGTGTTTTTGTTAGTTCTCAGTATTTCTTTGTCTGAAAGATATTGGAGGGGATCACAAAAATATGGCAGAAATATTTGGCTAAAATGCCAAAGACCCTTCACCCACCACTGGCTGGTAGGAGGCATTAAACTCAATCATTCATAACCAAGACATCGAGTAAAACTTGAAACTGGTGAGCCATGAAACTTCTTGTGGCTTAGGCAAAAGTTCCTGCTGGCAATATTTACTTTATTTATCTGTATTTTCCCTTTAGTTTATGGCTTCAACTCCTCTGAAAGAGTCAGTCTGAATCTACCTTATATGTAATACATGTGAAAGTTTGAGTCTTCTCAAACAGAAATGATCTAATCAAGACTTTTTCACCTCTTTTGTTTTTCCTAGTCCAGCTTTAGAACACCAATAAGGTCAGGGAACAACCGGGTTAATTTGTACTCGGATTGTAAGAGATTTGTACAGCTCATGACAGAAGGAGATGCTGGTCTGCTGCTGGAGCAGTAAAATACTGAAAATATCATAAACTTTATTAGCTGAAATGCCCCTATGTGGCACAGCTTGAGAAAAGCAGGAGAAAAGAAGAAAGAAGCCAGGGCTGGCCCTGTAAAATCTCTCCTGCCTCTGAAATTGGAAGCTCTGGAAACAGACACTGATGTAAGGACTTTATCTGGGAAGGGTATAGTCCAGCTG
Source organism: Struthidea cinerea (assembly GCA_013397865.1). Classification (NCBI taxonomy): domain Eukaryota; kingdom Metazoa; phylum Chordata; class Aves; order Passeriformes; family Corcoracidae; genus Struthidea; species Struthidea cinerea. The sequence goes on along the minus strand of VZTI01001575.1, from coordinate 896,874 downwards.
AAATGAACAGACCCTCACAGGTGTATTTGATAAAGAAAAAAAAAAATAAAAGGGATAAAAAAAAGAAAAAAAGGATAAAAAAAGGAAAAAAAAGAAAAAAATCTGAAAAAGAAGAAGACAGAAGAAGACAGGAAAAGTAAAAAGAAAAAAAGAAGGGGAAGGCGCGGGAAGGTGCGGGAAGGTGCGGGAAGGGAAGGTGCAGGAAGGGAAGGTGCGGGAAGGTGCGGGAAGAGAAAAGAGAAGAGAAGAGAAGAGAAGAGAAGAGAAGAGAAGAGAAGAGAAGAGAAGAGAAGAGAAGAGAAGAGAAGAGAAGAGAGAAGAAAAAAGAAAAAGAAAAAGAAAAAGAAAAAGAAAAAGAAAAAGAAAAAGAAAAAGAGAAAAGAATCCAGACTCTGGTATTCATGACTGGAGTTGTACATGAAATTGTGACTAAATGCAACTGGAATACAAGTACATAGCAGTTACCCCTGTACGACTGAGAGGGTTCAGGGAGCACTAATGGGCAAGAAGCACAGTTTTTCCCTCATTTAATTAATCTTTTCAATGCACAAACCCAGACTAATATTAGAAGTAAGTCTTGCTGTGCTTTTATGTAATGAACTTCTCTGACAATAATTTATGGCACTTTTCAAAGCAGTTTTTGTTACTTGTTATTTGGATACCATTTACGCTTAATGAAAAATAATAAAGAAAAGATTATTAGTTTTTTTATTTAACTAATGCAATTTTATCCCCCATTTTCACACCTAACACATAAAATGGACATAGGTGATGTGAAATTTAGGGAATTGAACTACATTGACTCCAACTTACTTTTGGTTTTTTGAAAATGAATAAACAGAAATAATATAATTATGAAAAACATATAGCAGAAAGGCTTCGATTATTTAAAAAAGTATTTTTACAAATCACATTTTGCTCTCTATTACTATTGTCAAGTAAATCAAATAAATCTGTTAATCTATATGCAATTAATCTAAAATTAATAAATCCAAACAGGATTATTCTGTGTTAATTGAGAGGAGGATACTAGTGGTGGTTCTTCACTGGTCTCAAATAAATAACTTTCAGGCAACCTTTAAGTTACTGAAAGTGTGGAAAAGAAAAGATTAGATTTAAAAAAAAACAACCCTTTTTTTCCTTGAAGGAGATTTTCTGCCCTTAAGTGAGGAAATTGCACTGAATAGCACAGAGTTGTTATAAAAGAGACCTTTCTGTACATCCAGCAGGACAGATAGAAACATAAGGCTTTAGGGCAGTATGAAAGCAACTAAATGATCTAAATTGTCCTTATAAGTTACTGAAGGAAAAAAAAAAAGAAAAAACTGAGAATTATGTCTCAAAATAGAATTCTGTTTTTTCTTCCTATATGACATATTGTTTTACAGCTTTCTGTATTTCTAAAATTACTTGGGTGCTTTTCTGTAAATTTTTCACCTATATATGTTAATTTATAAGTATAATATTTGAGTATGCATTTATCTTCACGGATACTGACTTATAAATGTGAAATCCATGTATGGATATAAAGATAAAAATGTGTACTTTGTGGGAGTGGGAATGTACACGTCTATACACATGGACAGATATGTGCTTTTGGGGTTATTTTTAAGTTTCATGCAAATATGCCAAAAGCATAGCTTTGTATGAAACTTTAAAAAAATAATTTAAAAAAAAATTGTCTTCCATTATTGCTTTGTCTATTTCAGTCTTCCTGGCATATGTTCCTGTCGTCTGCCTGCATTGCCACTTATAAACACTGAGACAGAGAGACAGATTCTTAAAAAAAATAAAAAAAATACCTAGGACATCTTGTTTATTTTGGTTTAATTCTTTCATTTTAAAAAATCATTAAAAATGACATTGTCCTCTAATTTTTGCTCTATGCAGCAGCTGCTATTGTCAAGCTGTTGTCTTTGTTACAGCGTATTTGTGAGAGAGAGAGCTTGCAAAATCCCCATGTTCAAGGATTTTGTTTGTTTATTTGTTTTTAAATATGACAGCTATCTTTTAGCTTGAGACAGACTTTAATGGAAGTACCCTCTCTTTTTAACCCTTATTTCTCTTTTAAATGTTCCGCTTGTGGAAAAGAACAGAGCCAGATTCTCAGCTGGAGAAACTGCAATAGCTTCATGTAATTTACCCCAGTTAAAGATGTGGCATTTGGAAATGATGCCAACAGTCTCTATATGGGTTATATAGAATGGTGTTCTAAAAGAGCAAAGGTTAGACTGGTAGTCAACATATAAACAGCACCTGATCTACTTTTCCTTCAGTTTAGGCCTCTTTTCATGTCTTCTTGCAAGAATGGCTATGTTTCCAACACACAGGGAAATGGATATTTTTAATTTTATTTTTTTTTAATCTCTTTTCCAAGGTGAGGGCAGAAAGTGAGAAAGGAAGATTGTCCAGCTAAACAGGACAGCAGAGGACTCTGAAAGGCCCCATTTTGTGTGTTCATATGCCTGCGTTTTGCGAACAATATGGCAACACCAGATATCTAATATCAAAATTCCATGACATGAATATTTACTGGTGTTTATTCAATCTAATTTTTCTGATAATGAACGTAACAGAGTATCTGATTTTCAAAGGTTAAAAATTTAATGTTTTTTTTTTTGTGTTCATCAGAGCACTGGTGCACAAGGTAACATATTTTAGGACTTCTACATTTGTGTGACCCAAAGCCGATTGTCACATCTTCAAATTACAAAACAAAAGGGTTGCACTTCTAAGTGGGAAACAGAATGCTTGTACCTCCTTTTATGCTGGTCCTGATGAATCCGTCACAAATACAAACTTTTTGAATTTTTAATGTGCATGTGTACTTTCCCACCTGAGATTTGAAAGGTCCCAAGAAGAATTTTCTCTTTGCATTGTAAATATACAAGTCCAAGGGCATCAACACTCAATCTCACTAACTAGAACTAAAATTAAATGGGATGAGTCATATATTTCAGCCTAGATGCTTTCAAAACTCTTTCCTCAGTCTATATTCTGTAATTGATCTATGTACCATTTCATGACAAAATGTTCATAGTTCTGAGAAGTCTATATTAAAACCTTACAAACAACAAAACACCAAAAAATATTTTCTGAAAAAACATCAATTACTGAAAATGGTTCTCTGCATGGTCCCACAAACAGTTTATACTGACATAATTGGGTGGGAATACAAAAATAGCAAGAAAGATGGAAGTGGAAATTGAATTTTGCTGGCGTTTAATTTCTGAAATTTTTCGGTCTTAGGACATGCACTTCGATTGGCTGAAACTTTTCAAACTTCCTTTTTATAACAACTAGAATTCCTTCAACTGGAAAACAAGAGAACTAATATGTCCATTATATAAATTAAGGTCAAAGTGATTTTTCGGTGGTGCACTTAAAAATAAGTTTTTCTATATGAAATACAAGTCAATTTCAAATATGTCCTTCACGAGATCCATCTGAAGTTTCTGATAGAAGCTATGAAATCTGCTCATAGTGTTTTCTGAAGCACAAAGTTCTGAAGATAGGTTGCATCCTCTTTGTAGGAAAGAGAGATTTTTAACTGACTTACATAACTTAATTTTCACTCCCAAATATGAGGTTAATTCTACCCTGGACATGCATTTATAAGTTCAAATCTCTCTGTACCCACAGTGATAGCAGCTAAGAACACTGTAATAAGCCAAACGCATCTCTGCATGTGTTATCTGTGTATGGATATACATGCTTATATCATATTTAACAAGATAGCTGAATGAGAAATCTACGTATCCCTTTATTTTTGATGTCTTGGGTCTCAATAAAAACCTAATCGTATCCATTATGTATATAGCAAATCAACTCTTATTTACAAGAACACATATATATTAATCATGTTGCATGATAGAGTGATTCCCAAGAATATAATCTTTTTATATATATAATCTGTAATGGGTAGCTCAGTTTACAGCTGATGTTTAATTAGGAGCTTGCAGTTGCAATAAACTTTTTTTTTATTGCACTCAGCCAAGGTACAGTATAATGAAATGTAAGTGACCCAAACTAAATGGAAGCACTGAAGTAGATAATGTGACAATATATCAAGTAAAATACACTGATTCTGCAGTCAGTTCATGCCCTAATGGCAGAAAAAGGGTTTGAAAGCCACTTTAACCATAAGTAGTGTGTTTATGTATTATTCACAGTAGCAAATAATTGCAAAATGTCAACATTTCATTTTCCTCTTAAGAATTTCTTTTGATTAGTGACCTAATTAACCATTAAAAAGGGAAAAAGAAGTATGTATTTTTTATTTTTAAACCGTGAATATGAGAAGTAGGAGTGTTGCTTACTAGAAAGTTATTTATGATCTCCAAATGTCACAGTCAACATTAGTAGTCTTTAAGTGATCAGAAATAAAATAAATAAAACCGTCCAGCATCTTTATAGAGTGTTATTCTGCATTATGTATGTATGTATTTATTATTGTTGGTGACATTTCTTATTAACATGAGATGAGAAATGCAAATATTTCAACAATTGCCTGATTAATTTTTTTTAAATTTATTTTTATTTTTATTTCCTTTTCTTCTGCATTTCCCAGAAATTCTTCAAACTGCATGGAAGAATTGGCAGAGAAAAAGTAGCCATGATCTACCTATATCAGTGTCGCACGTTCTCAGCTGCCACAGCCCCCATGCCCAGCTTCCTAAGTCCTATTTCACACTGCTATTACAGTACACACAATGAAGCAAGGCTGGATTTAGGACCTAGTTCTTTCACCAAATGATAAACGGGGACAAAGAATTACAGATGTTCACTAGTTTCTTTAATATGATTATCAGCTACCTGCAGGTGGCTCTCCTTAATTTAACATGTTAGTAGACATTTTTATTATTGTCATTATTCTTCCCGTGTTTGTGTAACAGTCCCTAAGAGGGTGTGCTTTGGACTACGGCTGCCCTGTTGTAGACTCCATGCAAATACAGAACCCCCAAAGATGTTCCCTGCTGTGGAGCAGCCACAAAATGAGGCCAAACTCACTAAGCAAGGAAAATGACAGAGATATTAGAGACTTTATCTATGAAATAGATCTTCATCTAGCTGCTGAATGTGATGCCCACATATACAAACCCTCACAATCTCTTCTCAGAGGTGTTTAAATTTCTTAAGAACTAATGAAATTGATTGATGACCCAGACTCCATCTCTGAGTATGAGCTGCATTATAATAAGTATGACGAAATCTGCATTCAAACCTGTGAAGATTCCCACTTCTCACCATTTATGCCTGTTCTGAAAGAAAATACTGCACCACAACTATTAGCATACACCTTCCACAATGCACTGCTGATGGATTACATGGTCTTATTAGATAATTTCCTGACATGTGTGGTCCTGAGATGCAGAACTCTGTTCTGTTAAACTACAGAGAATTATTTCATCCCGATGCTCCATTTTTCCTGAGTGAGTACCACTTGTTTTGTTATACAGTTTTTAGGTTGCTGTTTAAGTGACATTTCAAAAATTGTACTATAAGCAGAATATCCAAAATGGACTGGGTGGAGAAAAATCTTTAAAGAGTTAGTGCTTAGAGTTTGACATACTGGTGAACTCAGCTGAGTCTCTGATCAATTTTCTCACTTCCAGCCCTCCCATTTTTTTGGTGCACATTTCTTTACTCAGCCATAATGAAATTATCTGGCTATCCAATTCAAGCTGGAGTTTTCACTGAATTCAATAGGTTTCATATCAGGAATCAGTCTTGTTCAACATCACTTAAGAAGTCCATGGATCAACAAAAACCTAAAATATTTTCTCCTGGTGATATTTCTTTCAGGGCTAGAGATGAAAATCCAGGCACTTGTTTATTCATGATTTAGTTCGTATGAATCCACTGTTTGTGGGTTGTGGTCTTTTAAGAAGTTTACACTTGATATTTTTGGTAGGGTTCACCATATGCCAGATATGTAGTAAAAATAGCATCCCTTCTGCCATTACGAAAACACTGTCGTATGAAGATGTCAGCGCACTCTGGTCTTGTTCATGCACATAAGATAAAATATAAATGACTTTCAGTCCAGAAACATAAAATAAACACCATTTCATCTTACCATATTTAGCTTTTGATTAAAATATAAAACCAGAGAAAAAATAGTGGACTAAACCTCTAAAGGTAAACTTACTGGTTTGCCATGTCCCCAAAATAAAGGAGAAACAGAGAAAAATAAAATGAGTTAACAAAAAAAGAACTTAAAAAAATTTTCACTTCATACTTATTGACTCCTGGAGAGTTCAAAATAACCATTCACAGCCCCAGCTCTGAACCACAGTTGAGACAAACATGCATATCTGTGCTGGGTCTGTCTGGGATAGAGTTCATTTTCTGTCTATTCATTTCATGGCTGAGCACCTGCCAGCCCATGGGAAGTAGTGGACGGTTCCTTGTTTTGCTTTGCTTGTGTGTGCTGCTTTTGTTTTACCTGTTAAACTGTCTTTATTTCCCCCCCACAAGACTCCTCACTTTCATTTTTCTGATTCTCTCCCCCAAGCCCATCACAGGGGGAGTGAGAGCGGCTGCGTGGGACTGGGTTGTCACCTGGGGTTAAACCACCACAACATCCATCTGAATTTTATGGCTAAATTTTCATTTGTTACAGCATATTGCTGCACTAGCTAACCATTAGTGAAATGAACAGATTGCTGAAGAGGTAAAGAGCATCAGTTTAAACCTTATTCCTCAGGTCTATGTCAATGCATAAACCCTGTTTTTGCTGCAGGATGTGAAGGAGTAAATGGTGATTTCCTGTGACTCATTTAATAAAACAAGCCAACCTAACTTGAACATGTGTTTGCATACACAGCTGTTAAGGAATTGATCATCTAAACATGGTTTGTAGATGTTTGTACAACAAAAATCTTGGATTGTAAGATAACTTTGAATATTTCAACTATTTGTTCTTCATCTAGGGCAAATGGGGAGGAATAAGTGTAAAAGAATCTTCTCTAAATTACTCAAATCTCATCAGTAACTTCTATATTAAATAACTATTGAATGTCATAACTTTGCAATAGGGGAAGGTTACTTAGTTCCTTAGTTTATTTAAGTCAATGAATTCCTATTCAAATAGTGTACATGTTATTATCAAATGTCCAGTTCACATATAAGAATTTTGTAATGTTTTTAGGTAAATTTTCTTTCCTGGAGTGCACCAGGGAAAAAGGAGAAATTCTTAATGAAAGAATCATAGAATCATTTATGTTGGAAAAGACCTTCAAGATCATCAAGCCCCAACATAAAACTAATACTGCCAAGCCCACCACCAAATCTCATCCCTAAGCACCACATCTGCACATTTCAGGCACGTCCAGGATTGACCATGATTGCACCACAATCCTAAGAAGCCTGTTCCAATGTTAAAGAAACCTTCTGGTGAAAAAATTATTCCTGAAATCCAATCTAAACCTTCCCTGGTACAACTTGAGGCTAGTTCCAGTCATCCTATCATTTGTTATTTGGAAGAAGAATCTGAATCCCATCTTGCTACAATCTCCTTTCAGGGAGTTGTAGAGAGCAAGCAGGTTCCCCCTGAGCCTCTTTTTCTCCAGGCTAAATGCCCCCCAGCTCCCTCAGCTGTTCCTCATCAGACTTGTGCTCCAGACCCCTCACCAGCTTCATTACTCTTCTTTGTAAACACTTCATCCCCTCAACATATTGAGTAGCAGAGATTTAAAGCGGCAAAAAAAATTTATGTCTAAAGATAAGGAGAGAAAAGTGCAATGCCATGCAGAATTTCTTTTAAAACACATACACAAACCCTCACCTGCCTCCCTATTTGCTACTCCAAAAACATTTTCCCTTTCCTGTGCCATAATACAGTGTCTCCTATATTTTAGGAATGTTTATATGCCTAAACTTGTATGGAAACTGAATCACTGACATGGTTTGCCCTGAAATACTTGGGGTGAGGGGGGAGGGGGGGGAGGGGAAGAAAAAGATGTGTGCCTGATGCATAGATTGCATCTGCAGAGCAATAACAGCTGTTTATTTATTTTAATGAAACATTTTGTCCCGCACCAGCACAGGCTTCCCATGGGGTCATAGACTTCATTTTACATCCCCCTGCTCCAGAGTGGGGTCCTCCAGGGACTGGAAGAAAATCTCTGCTCTCCTCTGGATCTCTGCGGGCTGCAGGGGCACTGCTGCCTTACAGATTCCCCCTCCACCCCCAACCTTTTTCTCACCCCAGAAGTGCCTCCACCATGGTGGATGGGCTTGGCCTTGGCCAGCATCGGGTCTATCTTGGAGCTGACTGACATCGGTTGCATCAGACACGCGGGAAGCTTCTTGCAGCTCGTCACAGAAATCACCCCTGTGGTCCCACACCGCTCCCTAAACCTTGACACACAAACCTCATACAGGCATGCACGTATGAGAAAAGCTTAGGATATAAGCCAGATACAGGATAATATAAGGATATAACCCAGATCCACAGAGGGCGTAGCCAACTGTCAGGATGTGGATCGAGGACAGCAGACCTGCTCTCAAATGAGTGTGTGAACTGCACCCTATTTAAAATACGAAGTTCAGGTTTGTCTCCCTCCTTACTGAAAAAAAACATTCGATGTATGTCAGGTATGAACAAACTTGGAAATTTGGAGGGAGTCCCAGGAAATAATAAGGGCAGAAAAACATGTTTTCACCTGAGTTTGGAAAGGAAAGACTGGGACAAGGGTGATAGGAAATAATGGTTTAAAATGAAGAGGGATTAAGATTAGGATTGTCATATCCAGAGTGGTAAAATAGGTGCAAACAGCAGCTTTAAGCGTATTTTAATTGAAATACAGTGTTTGACAGAAACCAGAATGTTTCATGCAAGCTTCTTGGTTTTCAGAAGTCTTTTGATAGGAAAGTCTGTGAGGTTCAAGTTAGCTAGCTACATCTGAGAGAAAGAGAGAGAATGAGAAAGAGAAAATAAGGGTCATAAAGACCTAGAAATATTTGCAAGATTTTTATTTTTTATTTAGAAAAACAGAGAAACCTCAGAAATTTGTTTCAAATATGTACTGTTGTCCTTCTACAGACTTTAGCTCACTTTGAGAAGCAAAGGTCTCTTTCTTTATATAAAAACAAAATTTTGCCCTCCTCCACCGCCTACTTTTGTGTTCTTATTTTAGATAATTCATTGATGGGATGTTCAAGAGGGTCTCTAAATTGAAATCAGGCCTCTCTTCAGATCTCCCCTAGATTCATAGATCTAATGACCAGACAAGCCCATTCTGATTTTTGAGTCTGACCTCATGCAAAACACTGTCATAGGTTTTCCTTGAATCAATTACAGATGAAAACCCAGCAGCTTTGCTTGAATGAGAAGGTTATCTTCAGAAACAAAGCAAAACTGATTTTTAAATACAACTCTCAAAATATGCAGAGATTTTGTTTTTTTAAGCAGCTTTTTCCCAACACATTTTTTTGTCTGAATAAAAAAATTATGTCTTCTTAATGTAGAAATATTCAGCATGTTTCAACCGTACCTTACTGAGATTACTAATTCATCCCACCCAAGACTTTTGAAATGTATAACACAAAATAGATCATTAGTAAAAGAACCATAAGTGGTTACTTCTCGAAAGCTCGGCTTCCTTACGGTTCTGTTACTCTGGGAGATGCCTATAGAGAACAAAGCTTTCCAAAATTTCTCTGTAACACTGTTGAGACAATGGGCCTCTACAGTAAACCTGAGCTGTCAGCCAGGAACCAGTGGACCGTTTCAAGTGTTTTGCTTCCATTCTGCCTCTGCTGCTCAAAAATGCTCACTGTCGAGCAGTCCTGTGTGCTCCCAGCACACAGAGACACGAGAAGAAAGGTTATATGCTTAGTCACTGGATGGAAGAAAAGTAATATAAACTGCTGATCATTCCACTGGAACTGCTCAGAGCCTGTAATTTCGGTGCTCGAGTTTTACAAAAAGCTAATTTACAAACTTTGGCCAGCCAGCAATGTTTCTAGATTAACTATCCTCAGTTTCAGAGGACTTACCCAGAAAGGGGGAAATTCCAAAAGAAGACCCCAGTCACTGAACCAAGTGTTTCAGAGGCAAATGCTGTGAATTCTCAACATGTACTCAACATGAGATAGATCCTCCCTTTACTGTTTAACCACTTGGGTCTGATAGAAGCAACAGGGAAATTTTCATCCCAGAAATTTGCTCTGGATATTTGGAAGGCTGAAGACCTGGACAAGAAGTTGCAGCAGACGTCCTTAAGTGGAGCAGAAATAGGAAGAGGAAAAAATGCCTATTTAATGCCCAGCTCAGACAGGTTAGTCAAGGAATAGCCTAAGCCCAGGCCTTTTGTACTGCTATTTGCTAATGTTCAGGAACAAATAGTGACAGGGTTTCAGAAGTGCCTTTTCTTTGACCTTATGTAAAGCCAATTTGCTAAGGTGAGTAGTTCTTTTGGTATTTATTAGTGCTTCTTTTATTTCAATTTTATGCTGTGTAGAAAGCAAATGACAGTACAAGTGACTCAGAGCTGTTCAGGTGGAAAAGCAATGAAGGAAGGAAAAGAGGAAAAAACCACCCAGGTAGAGGTATCATAAAAGACAGGATTTGGTCTTTCCTTCTCAGTCATTGTTTTTTCTGAAGGTCATAATTCCTGTGTCAACCTACAAGTCCTTTGACATATGAAGAGGGAGAGCAAGACAAAACTTTTATAAAGTTTAAAATAACAGACATTTCCTCTGATGGAGGACACCTTTGACTCAAAACAAGGACAAACTTTCAAGTTAGAGACAACTTCAGAGCTGGATAAGTTTGTTCAGGGTCACATCCAGTCACATTTCGAATATCTCTGAAGATGGAGATTCTATGGCTTCTCTTGACAACCCCTTCCAGTGTTGAGGTAACTCCTTGATTTAAACATTTCTAGTGATGAAAAATCCAACATAACCCTTGACATGTCATTCCCACACATTGTTCATTACATTTCCTGTTAAACCTTAGTATTATTTATAGCTCAAATTTCTCCGGCTCCAACTCACACACATTCAATCTTATTTTTATTTTGTCTGCTATACTCTTTTATTCAAATTCTTTTTCTTACATTTATAAGAAACATATTTATAACCTATGGTCATGTCACCCCTATTTATAAGCTGGATAGATCAGGTACCTTGAACGTCTCATGATGAGGCATATTTAATCCATTTGTCATCTGTAAAGCTCTTCTCTGAAACCTATCTTGGTTTTGCACATTGTTTAAAAGTTGGTCATGAAAAGTGGATGCACTATTCGAGCAAGAGTTGTAACTATTTCAAATAAAGTAATAATAGAGGTACACAGCTTTTTTAGCTTTTAAGTCAAGAGCTCCTTAATTCCAGTTTTAGAGTCCAGACACAATTCTTTTCAGGGGCTAAACCTGCTAGATGACAAATACCAACAAAAAGGGCTGATCAATTCCCCAGACTCATTCTATGTACATTGTACTTTTCAAGAACACATTTGACTTTTTATGCAGTAGGGGGTACTTGTCATTGCATTTTGCAATCTGGCTTTCAATATGATGGATCAAAAATTCATACAAGGTCACTATAACAACAACAACAATAATAAATTTCATCGATGTATAAATCAGGGACCTCTGTGGTGAAGTAGTGACATTCAATACACAGAGAAGCGATTTCAGAAACATTCTCTAAATTTCATAAGCTTGTGATTAGAGCAAGGGACCCAGAGCATTCCTCTGAGATTCCAGGGGAAAGACTGGCACAACAAACTGCAGTCAAGTCACTGGTTACTCTTTTAACACATATGCAGACAACTTTCTGAACAAAATTCACTGATGTTCACAGTCATTTCTGGGGGCTGATTTATAACCTCAAACTGAATTAAGCACAGCTGACAAGCCTGATAGTTAACCCGGGGCTAGTAGAGACAAGATGCTAACATGGTTCTTCAGCCATTCCTTTGGATCTGTGGCCTGACAATGCAAGGACGTGCCAGTAGTTCCCTGTGCCAGGCAAGCAAACATTCACCATTTCCAGGATCTGGGATATTTTCTTTAGAGGAAATACTGTACCATGTTCACAGGTCAGGCCGTTTAGTGATTGATTTAGTATTTCCAACTATTCCTGTACCAGACCAGGAGCAGAGAGACCTTCTAGCCTGAATCTCATCTGAAAACTATTCACAGTTCCCTCTGAATTAAAACATTATTTGGGGAAAAAAGAAGGTTGCCTAATGGATTAAAATTTTTCCTGTGTCAGGAAACCCAGATCCTGAATGGGTGTTTGAAAAGTGAACATGTATTCTGAATATTTTCCCCAAGCCCCATCCGAGATATTTGAAGAGTCAAATTTTCTTTACTGCTGCCTGTACTCACTTCTTATAAACTCCACCAGAAGCCTGGAGAGCCCAGCAGTGCAGAAAATTGAGCCTCAACCAGACTCTGAAGAACTGACGCAATCAGGCCACTAGCTCCCTTTTAAACAAGGCTTAGCAATGACCCATAAAAGGAGATCCCTTGTCTTTGAAATACAGCGTCGGCAAACTCTTTGTCAATTAAAATGTATTAAAAGAAAAATGATGAAAAAAAAAAAAATGTGGCTTATTTTTTTTTTTCCTCCAGAATGACTGTGGCATACAAAGAAAACTTTTCTAATTTGGAATGCTTAACCCTGATTCCTTGCTTATATCCTCCCCTGAAACATACACATACTCAAATTTAATTGGGTTCCAGACAGTTCAATACAGCAGATAAATTTCTTCTTGCAAAGTATTTCTTGCTGACATTTTTTTTTTTAGTAGGAAAGCAGTGAGAAAGTTTATGTACAGAAAGTTAAGGGAAATGTGACTGTTGGACACAATAAAAGCCCGGTTTAGTTCATACACTCTTTTACACAGGTTGCTATTTATTTGAAAAGCTTCTGGCATTCTGTAGACAATAAGAAGGTCATAAAAACCCTTCCTTTCTGAAAACCATCCAGTTTAAAACTTTCTGTACGAGAGAAGCAAAAATCTTCCACAGCTCTACCTAATCTTCCCCAGAGGACAAATGTATTGTTATTTCAAACCTATTAGTGGGCATTTTCAGTGCAGATGGGGAGTGCTGGGAGACAGTCATCCTGACTACGCATAGCCTCTTTCTTCAGCCAAAATAAACTCTTGTGACCCTGAGAACATCCCGCAGTGGACAGAGCATGAAAGGGGGCTGATATCATCCAATCCCTGTTGCTGAGCAGCTCTTACAGGTTCATGTATTTTTGAATCCTGAGAGCTACCAACGTTTCTGGAATTGGAGTTTAGCATACGGCTACAGAAATTTGCAACAGCAGCTGTGTTAATAAATTCTTTTAAATCTTGACATATGTGTCTAGATATATTTTCTACTAAGCAGTTCAACAGATTTCCATGAGTTAATCCATAATTCAGTGTACTGGAGAGTAATTTCATGCAGTGTATTATATATTCCATACCTAATGCCAAGAGGTGAATCCAAATGACAAACTTCCAGAGAATCTATAGTTGAAATCCATGGATTTTTGGTTTTGTTTTTGGGTTGTTTTTTTTATTTTTTTTTTTTTTTTTTCTTGGAAGAGTCTATTTCTGGTCAGACTGATTTGTAGACACACTAAAACAAAAAGTCAGCACAATTCTGCATATATCTGTATGTTGAACTAGAAGTCTCTCTGTAACAAGTCCTCTCATTTTTGATACTGCTAGTTCTTGGTAGCTCAGGCATAACTTAATTCACTCCAGCAGAGTTACATTCTCTTATGCAAGCAGCAAATTTGGTCCACCAGCTGCAAGATCAGCTGTAATGTATCAGCATCCTTTGTCTAAAAGATTTGTTGGCTGGATGTTTATGCTGGAAAAAAAAAATAATTAGAAAATATGTCTATATGATTAATCTTTAATTCATTTTATGAAATGACGCAAATTATCAATCATTTTAATTTGAAAATAAACAAATATTGAGTATCTTTTCTTTTAAATGTGTTATTTTTTCAGTGAGAATTGCTGAGCATGAAGTATTAAATATGATATTGAACTTCTATAGCCTATCACACTTTCAAAATAGATGATCTTAGTAGAAGCAACCCTTAAAATATGTGAGTCTATGAATTCATTATGTAATTTTGCATCGAAAACTTATACAGTTACCATCACTTTTGATTTATCATCAGTTGTTGGGGCTTTGTTCTTTCTGTTTGTTTAAAACCTTGTGAAATCATGAGGATCCCTGAAAAGCTCAGCCTTCACAAAGAAAATTTGTTCTGGATTCAAGGTTGAGAAAATTGGGCAAATCTATATACATATTGCACAGGCTCGGGAACCACGCACACCAAAAATGTTACCCATAGCTGTCCATGGCACAGACTGGCTTCTGACAAGATTGCTGTAAAAGTGAATATTTCTCAGAAGGGGCAGCATTTCAAGTCCAGCACTCCATCTATCTGTGTATTCACATGAAGTCAATGAGACTCTAGCACCTTTTTGCAACATAAAAACCTTTTATCAGACTTGGTTGGCAGGTCATCAGGCAAGAGAGGAGGCAAGAAACCAGTAGAACAGAATCCCTCAACCTTCTTTACTGTAGGAAAAAAAACAACCTGAAGAGTTACAATTCTCTGACAGAATTTTCAGAATTATTCAAAATTTTGCAAAGACAAAATTTTTCAAGAGTGAACATAAATAACGTCACCAATATCACAGTTGACATTGCTATTTGCACACCACTTTTTTTTTCTTTTCTCCCTAAGGGTATTCTGCCTTGATTGTGTTACACATAGTTAAAAAAAAAAAAACAAAACATAAAACCTAACAGAGCATGATAAACTTGCTACAGGATTTTCAAAACCAATATATATTGCAAGGATGCAATTTTCTGCAAAATTCTATATAATAGCTTAACAATTCCATAGAAAGATGTCCTACTTTACTGCATTACGCTTTTTCTCAGAATATCTTTTATATAACTCTACTCTTGTCCTTCTTTTAAATCCTGTTGTGCCAGAACAAAATAAAAGAAGATTACACTTGTATGCCATCTTACATCTGGATAAGTCAAAAATCATGTTAGGAGGTATCTCGCACCATGAATGTAACCATACCTGGTGTGAAGGGTGTGCAGGATCACCTTGTATGAAAGCACACGAATAAATACCCTGTACATGACAATGAACAGAGCCAGCTTTAGATAAAGAAGATTATTTTAACGCTGTATTTGGCGAGATGTCCTTCAGGATCTATGGAAGCCAAAACAAGAAAGAATGAGCTACAAAAACACCATTCAGGAGCTATTTGGGTGTGATGGATTCTGCGCTGGGGTAGGACAGAGGGTAGGTGGCTTGGTGGAATTGTTTGCTGCTTCAGTTTTATGCAGTAATTGGTTATGGAACAAGGGAAAAAATTGCAAAATATTATGGCCAGGACAGATTTGCAATGGAAAGACTGTCCATATTACTGTTTAGCCAGGACAAAAGACAGGTTCCATGTGTGTTTTGGAATGGTCTGGACTGGCTTTGATCCTGAAACAAGAACTAGTCAGGCTGTGCCTATACCAGCGTTCAACTTGATATGAACACTGCACTGTTGAAATTAATTTTTTATCATCCCCATCTCTAGTTTGGTGTCACCAAGCAGTTCAGAGCACATGGGTGGAATTTCTTTAGGGGGAAAGGAAAACGAAACGAAACGAAACGAAACGAAACAAAACAAAACAAAACAAAACAAAACAAAACAAAAAAACCCCAAGAATATGCAGAACCTATATGCATCAACCTTAAATAACAGCAGTTCAATCCACAGGATACAACTGGTCCTGGAGTGATGGAATTGCTCATATTGCATATGGCCCTATGGTCACGCACACCAACTGTTTTTCCTTGTAGATATACTCCTATTGCACTACTTTTAATGCAAATAGGGCTTCTGAGAAGTTTCTGTATAGTGTAATGGCCTTTTGATGCAAGGAGGATAGAGTTGAAATGCAATAGATCCTCGGTCAGGATGATAGGCCTGTTCTTCTGGACTGAAAATGAGTGCAATGCAGTGATCAAGGACCTCAGAGGAAGCAGAATGCAACTACATACATTGCATTTATTTCCTTGGCCTTGACAGAAGCTGATCTGCAAGATATTTGCATTTCAACCTCCAAATAAGATTTAAAGAAAAAGGACTCAATGATGTAACCTACTAGTCAGAACTCAAAGTAATTGTACTCCTTTTAGAAAAAGCATATTTTAATTACAGAAAATTTGAATTAATGCTATATATTTTTGTAAGAATTTTTTATTAAACACGCTGCACAGCTTTTAAAGCAACACAAAATAAATATTCTCTGCTACAGTATTTTTTCTAACTATGCAGAATCCTAATGAATCATAAATTTTGTGATAACTTATAAGTGGTTTGCAATTATGACTTCTTTTTCCTGTTTTTTTTTTTTTTAAATTATGATTGTTTTTTCTAGCCCTGGTCTTTCAAAAATCTCAATGAACTATCTGTCACTGGTATTGAATAAATTATAGAAATTATCTAATATTAAACTATATTACCAGCAGTTATCTGTGGTTATATCTTGGTCACAGACTGTTAAACAATGCTAAATCACTGCCTGCTGTGAATTTAAGCAGAGATCGAATTTCTTAAACTATTAGTTTCTTCCCTTCCCTTCCCTTCCCTTCCCTTCCCTTCCCTTCCCT
>VZTI01001575.1:856793-880088 GCA_013397865.1 Struthidea cinerea | reverse complement strand
TTCCCTTCCCTTCCCTTCCCTTCCCTTCCCAGTCTGAACATCCTGAAAAAGACACACTTACACCTAGACAATTCCCCCAGATAAAGCCCAAAATAAAAGCAGAGACAGAGAGACAAGAAAATGTTTCTACACAGGATGACCTTTTCTGGGAAGAGGGGGGAGCTGGGATTTTTCATGCACTTCAATCTCAGCCTTGCTAGGTGTGTTTTAACTCTTCATTTTCTCCACATGTTTACCCTCTTTTTTCCCAGTAACACCAGGGAGCCTTTTCCTGTCTGGGGTTCTCCTCATTGCCCTTTTCCTTGACTTTGTCTTGTCACTCCAACCATAGTCTTGTTCTGCCAGATATGTTTCATTTTCTGCATGACTTCCCCTGGATGGGCATTTCAAGCTGTGATTTCTAAGCTTGATCTCACACTGTAGATCCTGTTATCTCAGTAAAAAGCTTTAAAGTTCAAAGTGAGTTGGATGAACAATACTTTAAAAGGAGTGTAAAGTCTAAGCATCATCTGTGTGGGAGGATTTCAGAAAAAAAATCTGTTGTTTGCATGCTTTTATATGGAGAAAGAGGAATTAAAAACCAAGATGCCAGCTTGGAGTAAAAATGTTACAAAGTGTTATTAAGGGGGCTGAAGAAGTGCATGTGGTTGTGGTTCTATATCCACTCCGAGTTGCCATGGGGCTCTTGGCACTCATGGCCCCAAGGCTTCTCTTACCAGCTGAGTTTATTCCAAAGCTGTTGAACTCTGTAGCAATTTGCCAGACTTTAGAGCAGACTACTTAAGCAGAAAAAGTGGGGACTAAGTAGTACAATATTAATAGCCACGCAAAAGAATTGAACAATATCCCTGGTACAATAAAAAAGGGTGATGTTTCTGCATTTCCCACTGATGTCTGTTCAGTTCTCAATCACCCAGACTCCCCGCCCCGTTGTATGGGGATTTTTGACAGTCTTTCTAGGATGGACAGGCCTGGAAGTGTGTACATGGAAGGTCTGATCCTCCTTGTCATAGGTTGCGTTGGTATTCAAGATTTTCTGGCCATACACCCAAACAGGACCAACCACCCATGTCCAGTAGCACTGGCTTTCCACTGGTGTCCAAAAAGGCATCTTTAGCAACGTGATCAGTGGTTTTGATATCTGTGGACAGAGCTTTCCTTTGCTAGAATATAATTTCCCTAAACACATACTGGAGGCACGTTAGAATACCAAGAGAAAAAAATTCTCTGAATTTTCCTGAAACTTTTGCTGGAGTAGGGGCAATTTATTCTGTCTAACATGAGCCATTTAAAAGTTATGAGAATATTCTCATAAATAAGAGGAGACGTGACAGCATTTTTTGGAAGGGTTTTTTTTAAAGCAGCCTTTTTCCAAATAATTCACTGGTAGTACCACATATCCCACTAAACTACACATAAATTAACCTGGTTGTAAAACCTTTACACAAAGAATTGAGCTCTAGATAGAAGAAAGTTTATACAGCAAAAATTGCAGAGGTGACAAGGAAATTTAAGTTCTAGCTGTGTAATGCACAACCTGGGTGGCAACCATCTTGAGGTATCCCTATGACTTATTCATGAGACATGACTTGGGTGGCAAACACATATTCAAGAAACATATGCTCTAAAAGGAGAGAGGGTTTCATTATTTGTCCACTTATTTATTAAATTATTTCTCGTTGTTTTAAACATAGAAGCATAAAGAGAATGAACTCATTTGAAGCCTTCAGGACACAATGGTGCATGGCCAGGGTAATGACTGCTACTGAATCTGTGCAGCCCATCACGGATGCTTCAGCCCAAAATCCAGGTGATCACAATATCCATGGTATGGTGGTGAGGCCATGCAGCTCTTCAGCCCTTCCTTTTTTGGCCTTTCTTTTAATTTTGTTTGGTTGGTTTTTTTTTTTGTTGTTGTTTTTTTTTTTTTTCCCCCAATTTATATTAGGAAAGGTACAGGAAAACAGCAAAGGGACACAAGTTTGTTTCTTAAAACAACGATTCAAAACTGCATTATATCTGTCTTCACTGGGGATGTATGCAGCACATGGCATTGAATTGCATACTTAGTCCTGTTTTCATTCTGCCTGGGAGCTGGCTGGATTGAACAAAGGCTCCTATTTAGACCATGGTATTACAGTTATTTTTGCTATGGAAAAAGAAAGGCTGATGGAAGAGAGTAGGGCACATCATCATCTCTTTTGCGAATATATCTGGGATGTTCCTAGGACCAGCCTGTATTCTTCCCAGGGCATTCTGTAATGCAATTTTCAGAGAGAGATGATGCACTAAATGGATATTTCCTTTGACTCATTACAGATATTCTTACATTGTTATGGCAAAAGAGCGGAGTAATAGACAACCAGTGTGCTTAGGGTTGTTTGTGAAAACTGTTTGGTGATAATTTACCAAAAGTAAATATAATTCTCATGAAGGTATTGAATCACAACAGCACAGAGGCAGCAGAGTTGCATATAGAAACAGCAAACTGGATTTGTAGCAAATACTGTTCATAAAAGGGATCATGAGTTGGACAAGTTGTGTTTTAAATCTCTGCTTTCTTTTGTAGAAAAATGTTCATTTAGCTCAGCCCCAAAAATGAGAAAAGTAAGAGACCTTTATACAGAATCCTCATCTTTCCTGTATGCTAAAAAACCTCCTCATATACAGAGAAATTGCAATGGCCCTGAAAGTAAATACATACTTTTTGTTTATAGGTTCAAAATGACCTCATTTCTGTTCTTAAGTTACGTTTTACAACAGTGAAAGCAATTAAACCTTCAATTGTCCAAGCTTTCAAGTCTGTATGGCAATACTGCCATGTACCCATTCCATTCAGGAGTAAACTAATTCTCAGTCACATGGCTAAACAGATAAATGCAGCTCCTTAAGTTAATCTTGTTTTATTATTGAGTGACATTCAGATATATGCTCTTTTCAGAGCTGTGGACTCTCCTTAGTTAAATATGTTTTGTATTATGGAAATAACCGTGACTTGCCAAAGAGAAAAACAGTCAGAAAATTCTAAGAAATACAAAGGAAAAGAGGAACAAAACAGCAATCATTAATTTTTCAGTTCTTGTGATTCAGAGGAGGAAAATCAGGATGTACTGCATGCTGTTTAATTTGTAGTTAATGACATTCATTATAATGACACATTAGACATTCAGAGCTTTGTCTTCTATTGTTTGGGGGGTTTTAGAATGATGATATGCTCAGGTTTTGAACTGCAGTAGGGTTGCATTATGTTATTTTATAATATAATAATTACATTATTTTGGCAGAAGGAAGGTCTGTTTCTCCAGTGAGGGAAGGATCTGCCCCTGGATGGATCCAGATTGGATAAAAATGGCAGCCTCACTTGCAGGGACACCACAAAGGCAGCTGTTTTCCTTGTTTTTCATTAGGTACTGACAATGTGCCCACATCAGTGCTGAACAAAGGAGAATATAGCAAATTTAACCTTGGTACTTACTTCATCTCCTACAGACAATTTTGCCACTGAAAAGGAAACACAAACCTTTTTTATAAGAATGTTTCAACAATCTATTTTAGGAAATATTGTTTGCAGTGTTTCTTTTCTGTTTTGCACAGTGGCCTGCTAGGAATAGATGTTTCAAACTCATTTCTAAAGTAGAAAGGGTAGAAGTTCTGGTACTTGACCCTTCAGGAATTATAATGGAGTTGAATACTTTCTTAAAACCTGTTCTGCTAATTCAAATAACAGGGATTTTTCAGATGATCCCCAACAGGAAAACTAGGAGTAGCGGAAATTCAGCAAACTTCTGTCATATTTGAGTAATGAATCAGAGGTTGCCAACTCGGTGGTTCTGTAAGTAGGCTAGAAATCCCAGTAGAGCTTGCACACCACAAGAAAAACAACAACAGTAGATTGGAGTACTGTGGTGATATCTGAAAGGCATGTTTTGAAACAGAGGTTTTCAGTTAGCCAGATACCATCTTTGATCCAGTGATGAGGTCTGTCATGATTACTAAGGCATACATTAATTAATGTGCTGAAACTCAATAGAGTAAGTAAAGTAACTATTGATTAGCTTTTGTGAACATGAACACACTGGAGGGAAGTCTAGACATAGCGCTTATTAAAAACAAATACTGCAGTATTCCACAGTAATAGATGTAATAATGTGGCTTCCAACAGCATTTAGAGCCATTACCATACAATATTGTCGTGGGGTTTGTGAACAGAAGTGTACCTGACACGCTCAGAAACATGTCTTCAGCTGCTTCTGTGGAACTAATATGGTATATCAGCTGATCAACTGTCAACTTTATCTATTATTTATTCTCTAGCCATATGTTTTAAAGTATTTTTTTTTTTGCTGGGGTTTTGTTGCTGGTTTTTTTACAACTGCAACTTTAAAGACTATTTTCTTAAAGGATGGATTTGTTCAAGAGAAGAGTGTGTGTGTATCCAATTGAACTGAACATGGTTATTTCTCAACAGTCACTGATTTCATTTGTCACTTTATTGCTTGAGTCAGGGGAGTGGATTAAGGCACAGGATGTCACTGCCACTTTAAGAGAGCATCCTTTTTGAAAAGCCAGTTTATTGTTTGGCGTTTATTTGAATAAAAAGCTCTTCTACAAAATGTGAGTTGCTTCCTGAGAGGAGGCAGAAGCAGAATAGTATTCTTCATGGGAAACGGAGTGATTTAGTGCACCGAGTCACTCAAGGAATTTGCTACAATCCACTCATTCCTGTGCAGAAATGAAAGGATGTGGCCTCATTGTAGTCAAACCCATAAAGCACACTGGCAGCCAGGAGAACAAGTCCTCAGCAGTGTTACTGGCCATATTGACCAGTAAAAGATTCATAATATTAAAAAGTCTACTATAGGTCACTTCAAGATTTACATGGAATTGACTAATGGGTACAATGAACAAATTCTTTCAGGACAAAGTTGGTTGCTCCGGTTCTGTTTGGCTACAGCAATAATCTGCTTTTGTCCCTGTTTTTTGTGTTAGCTGTAAAGAAGGCATGTTGGGATTGAAATAATTGGTCTTTTTCACAGGTATTTCCTGACCAGAAATCCACACTCAAGTTAGTGTTTTCTGTTTTATTGCCATCACACATTTTCCGCTGATCACTAAATTAACAGCAATTTGCTACAAAAGTATAAATATTCTCTTTTGACACTGTTTCAAAATTTTATTTCTTTCAATAACTTTATGTATTTTTTTATTCTTTTTTTTTTTTTTCCTGTTATTTGCTTTTACCTGGACAAGTTACACTGAGGATTTTTCTGACTAAACACCTGTTTGAAGTACCTAAATTGGAGGTTCTTAAAACTGATACAGGATCCCATAAATAACAACAGAAAACAGAGCGGAGTAGCCTCACAGTAAGCAACATGTTTAATATAAATGCCTAAACTGATATAAAATCCACAATAAGGTATAATAATCATATCCTATAAACTTGTTGCATTAAAAATAGAAAAATTCTCATTAACTGGCTCCAAACTTGAGATGTATTTTATATAACTACAAACCCCTTGATTAAAACTTCCCATTAACTTTTCCAATAACTTCAAAAGGGAAACTAGGCTAGAAAAGGGAAGATGAATGTAAAAGCACTGCGGATGTTCTTGAGACAGGTTTTGCACGTTATGCTTATGTTAGATAAGCTTTTCTTTTAGAAGGAAAAATCATCATAGAGAAACATTTGCAATTTTAATATCATACAGCAGGCTTAGGCAATAGAACTTTCTGTCATAGGTCAATCACCTTAAAATAGGTGCAAGTGTGCGGAGTGCAAAGATGAAAGTCTCAAAATGAATAAAAGATGATAAGAGTCACAGAATCATAGAATCATAGAATTACTTGGGTTGGAGAAGACCTGAATTTTTGCAAGCACCTTTTTGCTGAGGGATTGAGGTGATGTTTCTGGAATAAAGTCCTTGAATGTGAAACCACGTCTTGTTTCAAACCCATTCTGAAAGAGGTTCATCCAAACTTGAACTATTTGAATTTTAGACAATGGATTTCTATTTTGGCTGTATTGTAGTTATATGGCAGTATCTTTAATTCATCAGGAATAGAGAGATCTTAATTAAAAAGAATAAGTGGGTAAAATAAGACAGACTTTTGCTTTCATGCTAACTTCAAAATCCTGGATATTGCTTATTTCATTTCCACGTCCTGTGATGCCCAATATGTTGTAAAGCTTATCTTTTTTTTCTACTAAAACAGTCTATTCTGTCGATTATAATGCCATTTTCATTTCCATTGTACACAAAGAAAGTCTTCCCTTTCTCAGTAAATCCATCTGTTCCTCTACTCCATTAAAACACTATTTTTAGTCGTTCAAGAAGCCTATTAAATTATATTTGAGAAATGCTTTTATTTATCACTATACAATTTTTAATGTGGTTCTTTTTTTTCCGTAAAAAATGTAAAAAAAATTTGGACTGTTAACATGGGGATTGAAGTCCTTTTTCTACTTTGCAAGGGGATAGTCATGGATACCAGGTTCTGCCTCCACACTGCGTTCCACAGCTTAGTTAAGAGAAATATATCAAGACTTGCCAGTATCAAAACTCATTTTCTCTCTGTGCCAAAACAAGTAAAACCTCTTCTGATATAATGCTGATTTTTTTTTTTTTTTTGAAGATAAAGTTTACTTGGATACCTCTCTATGTATGAGGCTGTTGTTGGAACATCAAGGTCAAGTTCTTCCACACTTGGTAATGGTGCTCATTTCCCTCATCCCACACAGGACAATAAAGAATGCTCTGAGGTAAAAAATTTAGCTACATTTAAATAATTATATTATATGGTAACACTGCTGTATCTATACATGAAATTTTAGCAAAGGGTGAAACCTGTGAAATGAATAAACATCAGTGACCCATGACAAAAAAATACATAAAAATCATAAAAATACATGTTTGATGCTTCAGAACTCAAGGAGTAACAGAGAAATAACTATTTTTTTTCAGAGGAATTGGGGGTATTTTTGTTTTATTTTAAATTGTGTGTGTGTACTTTCCTAATCTTTGGGGATGTCAGTGATACAGCACCTGAAATCTAAATCTTAGCCCCAGCTCTGCATCATTTTTGAGAGGTCTAAAGTTGTGCAAAAAGAACCCCTAAATATGCACATATCCAAGCTCCTCTTCACTAAAGAGAAATGATTCTCATATCTCAAAGTGACAGCCATCTCTAGAAATCACAGTGACCTATTCATTAAAGACCCGAGTCCCATGTGCGTGGTAGAATTCATTAAATGTTGTTATTCTCTGAGCAAATGCTATATAACTCCGTGGTCTGACATTCATAAATATTTGTGTCGGGCAATTACCTGGTACAACTTTAGCGTATTGAAGAAGAAATATTAAAATTAAGTCAACGTTTTTGGTTTGGTTTGGGTTTTTTTTGGCTTTTTTTTTGTCTTCAAGAAATTTGACTTCTGTCACTCAAGTTTAGAGCCCTGCTTCTTCTGCATGAAGAATGGGATAAGCTCTCCACGTCAAAAATATCATCTTGGCCAAGGTCATTTAATTCCATCGAATCAGAGCTGAGACTTCAGCACAGGGAGACGTTTATAGCCCGTTGTCATTCTGGCAAGTGACAGAAATAGAGGGTGGAGCAGGTGCCGAGCAGAATTGTCATATTTTCATAGCAAGGCCGGGGAGCTCTGTGATTTATGGATGCTCAATATACAACCGTGACGCCCCGCAAGTGAATACACAAGTTTCAAATCTGTAAACAGCTACGGTGGGAATTTGCTAATCTCTGCCTGCTGTAGCTCATTCTGTACAGGTCCTCGAGCTTTGTACAAGAAAGTTTTGACATTGGGCTCTGTAAAAACACACACAGCATCTTACCAGGGCTTGTCTGCAAGGACAATAACACATTTTACTAAGTCTGTAATGCCTATCGTTGTTCGTAAAGTCACACTGTTGAGAACTGGAAAAGCAGAGCTAATAAGGCCTTTCTAGAACGATTTCTAACGTTCCTTGAGAAGCAAACGTGTAGTTTTACTTATTATGTTTAATCAAGGTAAGCCAAAGCTCTGAATAAAACTATCAGATATTTTTCCACCCTGAACAGAAAATAAACCTTTCGTAGACAGTATCCAGGTATCCTGCTTAGCTGGGATCAGATATTTTTTACTTTCTTTTTCAGTCCTCACCAACTATAACCTTTTATTGGTGTTTTAAAGGGAGTTACAGTTTGTGCCTTTCACTATTAGTAGAAACATAAAAGCAAAGGAAAATTTGACTAAAATTTTGAAAAGGAATATGCTGTGTCTTAAAAGAAAAGATCATCACCTTTTTCACTCACAAGTGGCTAGTCACAGAGCAAGACCCTTCATAAATGTGACTTTTAAGTGAGAAGCTTCCTAGAAATATGACCATGACTACACAGAGCTAGATGTTCTTTTTAACACAACAGATTATAAAATGTTGCAATATAGTGTATCCTGGAGATTACAGGAAGTTCATTAAGAGATTTAGAGGTTCCATTCCTTGGAAATTGGACCTAGAATCACTGCAACACTTGCACTTTGAAAATTCATGCTATTTCAGAATGGTCTTCAAAATATTTTCAGAACATCGGTTAAAAAAAAAAAACAAAATCCAAAACAACTTCACAGGTTTCCATCACTGAAATACATCTATTAGCAGCTAAGGGTAGCTCCCCAGTCCATGGGTAGACTTGTGTTACTTAGTAGAATTAGAAAAATATCATGTGCATAATTTCTAGAAGCTTTCCAAACTATGGGCGCTATGAGATTGGAAGCTTCCTGATCGGAGCTCTTTTGAGAGGGAGAAAAACCAAAGAGAAAACAGATGTTGTTTGGCTCCTGTTCTATCGCAGTAGAACCCAACCCAACTAATTTATGTGGCTAGCTTAGAACTCGCCTCATGGAGATCCGTAGTATCTCATTAATCCAAAGTACCTAGAGCTCCATGGATATCAAGTTGGGATGATGAAAGGAAAATGCCTTTGAAAGCCATCGTAGGCTTTTGGTCTGTCTATTGTAGCTCCTCCTCGACCACACTGACTACATAAGAGATGGTTTTCCTACACAGCATGATCCATTCAGTGCACAAGAAGTATTAGCCTTTCCCATTAGAGCTGTTTCTTTGAAGCTCTGCCATAGTCTCCAGTTGTCTTTCTCTGTCATTGAATGGGAGATGCTAATTCCATTGCTTTCACACTGAGATGATCAGTGTGAAAGACACTCCAGTAAGGGCACCATGATTCAGAAGAGGGGGCAAAACACCTTAGGTCAGGGCTGAATTTGGATTCTCACTGAGGAATTCATTAGTGGCTTGTGCCTGTAATTTTAGGCTGCATTTCAGTGAAGTTTCACATACAAGAATACCACCCATCATTTAGGATGTACATTTCAGTGTCTGCATCTGGGCACCCAAGGAACTCAAAGGGTGATTAGTGAAGCAGCTGTGGATTAAAAAATCTGCAGGTCAGGCAGTGAAGAAAACAATCTGGGTTGCTGTTTGAGAGTTAGTTCATGTCTCATTCAAAGAGGGGGATAAGAAAAAGAGATAGCAACCTTAGGGTATGATGCTGTCTTTACACATAGCACAGTTCCTTACGTTTGGATTTGTATGGGATAGCCATGGTTAACAGTTTCAGAGTGGTTTACATGTCCTACTTCCAATTACATAGTTTGTATGTTATCCTTATGAACTTTGCATGAAGGAAATTTCAAATGCAAATGTATTGTCATCTTGTTCTGAATCTTGCCCCTAAATGTGGGGAGCCACATCTCTAGAGGGATTTGGTACAATTCCCTCTGGGGAAAAAAACCCAAAAAACCCACTTCTCATACTTATTTTATACTATTTACTTTAAAATATATGTTTAAATTATATTTTATAATTGTCTCTGGTGGTTCATAAACCTTTTACCCTTTGAGCAAAATTCAGAGCTTTTCAAATTGGCGGTGTTTGTTGCTTTCTATCTGAAGCATATATGTCCAAATGGAGTAAAACATGCTTTATTACACTGATGAACAAGTTATTCATTTGACCCTCAAAGAGAAAACTACCTTGATAATACACCTTTGAAATATGCAGCAATTTGGTCGAAAAATACTCTGATGATACTTTCATGGCTGCAATTTATCTTTTTTTTTTTCCTCTTCTCTATTTTAAAACATATTGCCAGATTTATTTGCTATAGTATTAAGTTTCAAAGCCTAACCATTTCTAGCCCAGCACTTCTAATGTGATACAGTCCTTTGACTCAAAAGACTCATTCGCAGATATTAAATCAACATGTGCCTTTATGACTCAACATTTATCCGTGGGATGATGATTGAATTCATAATTTAGAGAGGCATCTGTATAAATAGATCTTTACTAATAACAGTAAAAGATAATCTTGCCATGTTCCTTTTTATACAAAGGGGAAAAAATTAAATCAAGAAAAAAGATCTTTAAAAAACTGTTATTCATACATCTGTTCTTCATATGGACACCCCTCAAAAGCTCCCTGCCTTCGTGCACACACATGCACACAAATGCATTTGTGTGAAACTGCTGTACATGTCACTTTGTATACCTTACATATAAAAGTAATTCACACGTCTCCTTTTTATTCCAGCAGTGATGCAAAGAAATAAGCCCCAGAGGGCCTCACTATAAATGAAAGCTTATAGTTTAAGTGTTATTAATTAAATCACTCTTCAACCAGGTTATACTTGCAGCTACTCATACTATGCATACCTGAACAGACACTGTGTTAAAATCCACATCAGTAACTACATCCTGAATTAGTTTCTCATACTTTTTAAGCAGATGAAGGAATTGCTAGATATTTCTGGCTTTGCCTTTTTTCTCATTTCCTTTCTTGCAGTTCCTTTGCAGAAACCCAAAGCTGACACTGTTTTTCTTCATAATGATTTTTTGAAGTTGTGAGTCATTCTGCAGTACTGTGCCTATTGCGCAATTGTCAGAAAAGACAAAGAATTGGTCATGTCTTCCTGTCTGTGGTGCTATGTATCCATAGCAAGTGCCTCTGTGATGGGTGCTATGGCTTCCATGTTCCATTTTGCAACTGCCACTTTTGATGTTTTCACTTCACTTCCTCCCATTCCTTTCTTCATCTAAAAAAGGCGGGTTACTGTTTTTAATTATTTCCATGAGAATTAGAGGCTGACAGTGACAGTGAACCTGTCTTTGCAAATATAGAGCCAGTATCAATGTGCAGGAATGAAAAGGAGAATTACTTAAGATTCAGGAGACATGAGACTAACATCTCATGGGAATTAAAATTGGGTTTTAGCTTACAATAAGTTCAAAAGAGGAAAGATGAAACTCAAGTAAAAATTATCCTAAAAATGTGTGCCATATGCTGCAAGATTTTAAACAGTTTTTCTCTTTTTGAAAGATACCTGCAGCATAATTTCAGTACAGACACACTAGCTGTATCTAAAGGGTTTGGGGATTACCCAGCTGCATGGTCAAAGGATTACATCTGAGAAAAGGCCGTACCAGATTTACTCTGAAATTTATATATTCAGCAGCTCCAGTGCTGGAAACTCCTTTTGGAAAAAGATGAATGCCAGCAATGCGCATACAGATTTAAAGTGCATTTACCATTTTACCCCTTAGATTTCCACTTTAGGAAGATATTTGATTTGTGGATATCTGCCCTGCTTCAATGGTACCATTGATTTAACAGGAGACATTGCTTCGTCTCAAAGCTTTGATTAAGTTCTGGGTTGAGGCACCTCAGCCTTTCATCAGAAGGCACCAAAAGATATTCCACATGTTTTTCTCTCCCCACCTTGCACCCCAATATAAGGATTGCTATCTGTATGAATAACATTTCCAGCATAAATGGAAGGAGAGTTTCACACTCCAGCATCAGGTCTGAAAATGAGAGGAAGCAAACAAACAGTGAAAAACACTGACTGTAAAATGCCCAAAGCAGAGTGCAAGGAGGAGGGAAAATATAGAGTGGATAGAAATGTGGTTCATTTTAAAACTTAATTTAATAAATTGTGCTAAAGATGCTGAAAAATGCATTTAGCTCTCAACCTCCAGGACCGTACATTGTGAACTAGCATCTAGCCATAATGGGGTTTCTGCTTCATCAGCTGCAATAATTATTTTTCTTGATTTGCCTTGGTCATTTTATATAATAATTTCTCAGTGTGTATATGTATGTGCGCATGTGCTTTTGTGTGCATTTCCTTTGATTCCTTTTTCTTACTTATTTTTCTTTCCTTTCAAAAACCAAACCAACCCAAAACAAAACACATCAAGAAGGAGCATGTAAGATGATTTAAGACACATTTTGATGATTGACCTTGTAAATATTTCTTACAAGGAAGCACAGCCTCCTGGACAGTGCTCACTGCAGACCCTTTTTCTAGACATTTTTCAGAGAATGAAGGTGCCATGGAGCTCAAAGTCCATGTTTGTTCCTCAATATGGTAGTTGATGTATAAAGCTTCACTTTTTACTGCAGATAGCGTACCTGCTATCACTAGACTCATTGTGCAATGATTAAACAAAGCCTCAGGGTCCTTAGTAGTGCTCAGCAGACTACAGGCTTGGATTTCCACTCTAGGGACTTTAAAGGCATGTTGTGTCAAACACTTAAAATCTCAGCTATTTTTTCACTAGATTTGCTCAAGAAGTGGGTGACACTGTTGGTTGGGAAGTGGCTCTCAGTTTTCCCTTCTCTCCAGAATCTCAATAAGACCTTTTGCTCCATTTAAATGCTGGTCATGTTCCACGAATCTCAGATTTTTTTACTTTCTCCAACAAGGCACACTAGCGCACATGTTCTTGAGAATGTGTGAGCGTGTATGTATTAAACAAAAAAAACCTAAACAACAAAAACCACAACCTAAAAACACACTGATTTGGATCATGCTGTGATGCGTGTTTATATCTTTTTGATCTATATTTTCTTTTATTAGCCATCCCTTTGCCCTGTATCTGAGAGTGTTAGCTACTGTTTCTCAATTACACCCACTGGTAAAACCTGCCCTGCGGGGTTTCTCGCAGCGGTTGCCCTTCTAGCGTCAGCTCAGCAGATGAAAAGCAGATGGAAAATTCCAGGGGTTCAGGTCTGAATGCTTCAATCATAAGTTAGCATAACATGGACTGGTGAGAGCTGTGGTTTGAGTTTGCTATGCAAAATGAGACAGCTGTACTCTAGCAAAGCTGTTTGCACGGGAGGCTTAGCTCTGGGAAGTAGGAACAACAAATAAAGGATTCAAGGAATTCACACTAAAAGAAAGAGCAAAAATAAAAATGAAAAAGGTGAGTACTGGGATTATGAGTAGCAGAGAGAGTCTGCCTCAACCAGGGGGTCTTTAAGATCAGGTTTGCTTCTGTGGGGGGAGGAACCATACCAATTAATGGATATCCTTTGTCTGAGGCACTTGCATTCAGCTTCAGGAGGAACAAGCCTTCAATAAAAGAAGGCACAGCCCATTTAAGCATCATCCTGAATCATCAACTTTCCTCTCTCCCCCACTACCCTTCCTCTTCACTGAATGTAAAGGAAGTCTGTAGTTCATAAATTAAATATGTCTGTAGATGCCTCGAAAAAGCAAACTGGTTTCATTTTCAGTCAATCATCAAAGCACATAAAAAGAGACCCTGGACAGTGGATGGGAGATGACCTGAGTTAGAAATCAATCACAGAACAGGCTTAAAATTTCTGTTAAGGCTTCTTTTCCATATTGGAGTGAAATTTGGACCACTCACTACCTCCAAAATTAAGACCACTGACAATTTTTATCCAAACAGAAGAGTGATGCTTATGAAGACCTCAAATTACCTCCCACACATGTTCCTCATTCCTATTAATTTTATTTATGTATTTAAATCATTGCTCACTGGGATACTCTCATCAGATGCACATTTTGCTTTTGGGAGAGTTCCCAGCGGAGAGGCAGTCAGAGAGTATTACCACAGCCTTCTTCATCACAACACAAACAATATCCTGCAGCATAACTCAATCTAAGCTAGCAGGCAGCTGCACAGAACAGTCCCCCTATCAATTAATTTTAATAATAATACTTAGCCCGTACAAAATATGTTTCAACTTCAAAGTGCTTTTCAAACAGAGAGGGCCATACTGGGTCTGCCCCGGTGTGGCTGTATTTGACAGAAGAAGGACAGTGAAAAAAAGTGCATTGCAAATACCATTCTGCAGCTCTCTTGTCTTCCTTTTTCTCCACCCAGACTTGCAGTGATTTCACTCCTCTCTTTCAATTTTGTTGGACAATATGCAGCCACTTCAAAAACTCATCACTGTGATGTTTTCAATGGGGTTGCAGTCAAAGCCTGAGCAGAGACTTACTCGGTGCCTCTGGATAATGTGTAGATTAAACTCTCCCAATTTTTTTTATTTTTTTTTTTTTATTTTTCTGGCTCAAGGTCAGAAAAATGCTACCAGTCTAGTTCTGGAGTGAGGTGGTGTTGCAAAATTCACCATTTCTTTTCCATTTGTTCCTGGTTTCTATTTTGTTTTCCATGTAAGGATGCCAGTAGAGTGCACCACACATTTGAGGATTTAAGTGGAACAGCTGAAGAAATTTGTTTCCTTTCCACCCTCTACTTTTTCCTGCCCCATTTCATGTCAAATCAGCTTCAAATGATCTAGCTAGAACGGGTGCTGATGCCAGAAACCACTTCTATTTCCTTTGATATATTTCTCCCAAAGCAGGTCTCTCTGCACCTGCTGGACAAAAGATGTGCTGTAGCGAGGATGAAGTATTTCTAATGCCATACCTGTTAAAGCCATGCTCATTAATGCTTCAATTTTCCTGTTGTTGTGAGACGTGACTCATAATACATCCACATATTAATAGCAAACCCATTGACTGCTAAGAAGATGATACTGTAGGGGACTATTTAATATCAGATGAAAAGTTTCAGCCGCGTGTATAAAAACAAACTAAATTTCTGTCTCACAGGATGTTCTAGGGCTGTATCATCTCTTGACGCTGCTGTGCACCAGATGCCAGTTGGGGGTTCACTAGTCTTTATTTCAAGTACTGACACAAGTCAGCTTCTAAAACAAGACCTTGTAAGAGAGCCACAGGGAACAGTTGCTCTGTTCTTGCACAAGGAGTAATATTAGCTTCAACTCAAAAACAGAGAACACAAAAATGCTGCTATGCTTCCAGTATCTTTCTCTCCCTCTCTTTTCTCTTGCCTTTTTTTTTTTTTATTTTTTTTAGTTTTTATGGCTATAAAGCACATAACAAAAAATATACTGTAGGTCAGCTGCAATCATTTTGTCATTGCTGAAGGATATTATTATCTAAAAAGCATTTATGGAACAGAATATACGATCCATATATTCATAAAATTTGTTCAAATTGGTTTAATGTTCTCAACAATATATCACACAGCTTTTTCTCTGTTAATCACATGTTTCTTGAAAACAGGACACGCACATCTTTGTATTTTATCATATTCTTTGTTTAGTTTGTGTATTTTAAATATATGCTGACAAGATAATTTAACTTATTGTACCATTTTGGAATATTAAATAATGAGGATTTTTATTATATCTATATCTTCTGGACTTGCTTTTGATCATTTAAAATGTAACAAGAATCCTGAAAGCATGCATTTCTGGAACAGTGAATTTCAAATTGTATCATCAAACTGTTTCCATTATTTTTTACATTCATGTTCTCACTGGGGAGATGCAATATTATGTCAGTGATTACTTATGTGTACAACACTAATTCTGGAACCTTCTTTAAATGTAAACCATTCAATCCATAGTCAGAGAACATAAGGTATGTTTTTCAAAACCACTATAATCCCTAAAGCAGCACTGATTTTGGAAAAAAAAGTGCTGGTATTTGGAAAAAAAAAAATGTTTGTGAGGTTTTGGCATTTTTGTTTTTTCTCTTTAAGTTCTTTCTGTTCAAATATTTACAGATTTTTTTACATAATTTTGAGAATTGTGTTGTGACTGCTGCCTCTAAATATTTATAGAGCAGGAGAGTTTATTGCAAGTGTGATCACACTGTGAGATGAACAGAGGAGACTTCTGCAAATGCTTCTCCTTCTACAGATATTTCGTAAGGCCTTCATGTGAGTTATGACATTGTTTCCCCACAAATTTTTATGACACTTATTTTTAATTGGAACTTGATTACTATAATCACAACAGAGCATGAGGTTTGCTAGGAGTTTCACCAGAAAAAAACTTTCTTGGAGCACACAGAGAAACAGCATATGAAGCACACATTCCAGGTGGCAAAATCTCTAGGATAAAGGAAAAATGCAGAAGTATGTCCCATACTTTTCATTAAAATTTTCAATTGAGTAACTATATATTTCCTCTATGAACCTGTATTTTGGATGAGTTAGTGCCGTTCATTAATTTTAACGTGGAAATAGGGCTTTTGATGCAGCACTGGATGTTTTACAAAATGGCAAGTATCATATTTTGTTAAAATACAGTCTAATCTGATTTAATCTAGAGAGATTTGTCTGAATAATATTTCCTGGATCACTTAAGGCCACTTGGTGTTCTTTTATCTTGGGTCACTCTTGCTTTCCCATTTCTGGTTTCCCATATTTTTGGTTGTTTATTCCTCACATGGAGTATTTGGGAAAGTCTTTTTCATCTTTGTATAACATACCACAGAAGGTAATAACCTGAAAGTAGCTTTAATCCTTATTTCAAATGAGTTAAGGTAGTTTCCATTAGCTTCGACCCTAGAGCTTTTGAAAAATGAGGGATGCAGTGTAAGCACCTTGACTTAATGGTTTTGAATAATTTTTTCCTACATGTATGCCCTAACTTTAAGAACCTACAGGACGACAACCTTTCTTAAAAGTTGTGACTCTAAGAGACAAGTAGTTACAGTCATCCCAACCATCTCATGGGTACGAGCAAAAGTTTAAATGAATAAATTCTAGAAAATATCAAAGAAATATAAATTCAAATTTCTAGTTAGCATGTCTTCACTTCAAACTGCTCCTAACTGCTTTAGAAAGCCTTAGTTTTTCAGAGTAGGACAGTAATAATATAGCTCATTAAATGCTCACATTAATTCACTCCACCACCCTATGCCCCTGTCACACACAGTTCAAATTTGCTCAAAAGTTAGTTGCTTTCAAAATAAGTCATCATCCTATTGGGATCTGAAGTGTGCTCACCCCCACTCCACCCCTCTGGGGCTCTATGGCTGTTGCATTTAATTTAATTTAGGGAAAATCTGAATTGAATCTTGTCATATTCCCCCCTGGGGAAAATGTGCTTCACAAATGAAATGCTGCAGACAAAAAGGGAGCACGTGCAAGTTTGGGAGCCGTGAATCTTCCTAGATGTTCATTTGCATATCTCCTCTCCTTCTCAGTGGGCACTGGAAACAGAGCTTTGTGTTAGTCCTGAAATGCACTTATCCTCATTAAGCATCCGGGGTACCTAGCGGATTTTGGGCAGGCTGTTTTTGAAGACACCTTCTTGGACTTCTTGTTTTCTTTCCCCCCCTTTTTTGCTCTAGAAAAATAATAAACAAAATTTTATTACATAATGGTTCTCTAGACGTTAACTGTTAAGTTACTGAGGGTTTGGAATACTGAGGATGGACGAGTAGGCAAGAGTAGCACATGAGGTCACCACCTGTGACCTGGATTTATGACGTTCTGAGATCTGATTTGGTTCCATGAGATGCTGAATTTTGTAGTAAACTATATAGAAACTCTCCAGGACTCAAAGTAACCATAGACCTGAAGATATTTTGGTTTCTTTGGCAGAGTATGGAGTTAATAACCTACTTTTTTTGCTGGTTAGCTCAGTTGTTGTGGGTTGCCTACTTGAATTAACGTGGGCCACCAGAAGTCAAAACACACTGTCATTCCATCTGACCTGGGTGAAAACCTCCCTTGCTAGCTTACATTTTAAAGCAATTCCTCAACTTTCAGCTTATGTAGATGGCAGAGTTGTTCCAAAACAGCACAAAAGCTATACTTTTTTTTTTTTTTTTTTTAATAAAAATAAATTAGGTGGAGCATCTACATTACCAGGTCACAGCTCCCAGCTCTGTGTTTGCACTGTTTTTATTTCTTTGTGCTTTGCTGCATGAAGGGAGTTACACTTTGCTTCAAAAGAGCTGCAAATGTGCAGACATGTAGGGAAATGCGGGGGCAGATTTCCACGGCTGGCTTCAGAGATGGAGTACATAACGTTGAGACTAAGTTATAGTTAGGAGAGGTTATAACTAAGAAGAAAATCAACACAGAACACAAAACCCCACTGTCTTCAGCAAAACCATTTTATCCACCCATTTATTTTTATTTCCCCTTTCCCTGAAGAATAAAAACAAATCCACGAAAGTCTTTTTAATAAAAAACTTCTCACCACTGCATTACTTCTCTATGTTATTTTGGCCTAACTTTATCCCACTTCAATATTGATATTTAGAAACTGGAGGCATAGCTTAAGACAGGTGCCTGGATGCTGTCATTGTCAATGGAGAGTTTTAGCAGACCCATACTTTTAATTTTTTCTTTTTCTTATTTCTTCAGGAAAATACTGCATGTCAAGACTGAAAAAAATAGTGAAAAAAAGAAAACCATGTCATTTCAGGTTTCATTGTCTCATGCGTTGTCTTGTTAAAGTGCAACATTTGGCTAGGACTTTCTTGTCAACTTACAATTCAATGTAAAGTGACAACTGCAGCCAGACATGGTGTGAGTTCTAAAAGGATGTGTCCATCAACAGAGCTTTAAAACTTGGAGGGGGGGGGATGAGGGGAAAGTTCACAAAATAGAGTTATAGTACTTTTCACCCCAAGTAAACAATAAAACATGAATTATATTTACATATCAAAACAAAGTAAACACTTCGAGATTTTTTTCTTCTTTTTTTTTTTTTTTTAATTTATTTGAAAATACTAATTAAAGCTTTATGCATCTACAATTGACATAACCTGAGACTCTTTGAAAGTTTCTTCCTTTTATGTCTGGCCCTTAGCCGTTCAAGAATGAGTAAACTATCTTGAATTTCAGTAAGACATCCAGAGGTAACTCAAACAACTGTTCCCATTCTGTGTACACTAAAATTCTGGTATGGAAAGAGACCTTCTTCACTCCGGAATGAATAAATTTATACAGGTAAAAAAAAACTAAAATTATTTTTAATTTAAATTTCCCATTTCAGAAAGAATAATATCAATTTACTCTGAAAGTAATGATCTTTTTTTTGACAAGCATTTCAAAATTTTATTGTATTCCAGATCAAAAGGCACCATTATCAGATCAAGCTGATATTATCAACTGTACCTTATATTTTGCTAGTAATTTTGGTACTTTGATTACAATTATTTGCACTTAGTTAAACCTTTGGTTAGAAAGGAATCTGACACTGAGATACAAATGTCATAAACCTCATTCTTCACTGACATTCTTATGGTTTGGTTTTCCTGGTAAATTAGTTCTTAAAAACTGACAACAACGTCAACAATAGAAGAAAAAAAAAAAAAAAAAAAGAAAACACAAAACTAACCAACCAAAACAACAAAAACAAAGCCAAATTAATTTTTCCCAATTTTGGTTAATATTACTACAGCATGTTTGTTCTGCATTTTAGCTCTGTGTTTCTCTGCAAGATAATAGTGCTTTCACATCAGGAGTTTTTCCTATCTTAAGCTACTTTGATGCTTAAACAGAAACTTTCTCCTATCTTTTTGATAAAATAAACAAGTTGCTCTCTTAAAATTTGACATTTTTCTCTAGATCTCAAATAATTTCAAAACATATTGACTGACATTTTCGTCTTCTTCACTCCTCTCTTACAATGATCAACATAAAATACAAATTCGGTCTTTCCATCTTTACCTCTCCACCACCTTAGATGAAGATACAAAACACTTCTGCTTAGAACTCAAAAAATTTTTTTTAAGCAGGGACTGTAAACAGTCCTTATCTTTATGACTTCATCTGAGTTTTTTAATAACTAAATCTTTTTTAAGGTCAAAGTTTTTGAGAACACTATATTCTATACCATGATATGCAATATTCCTTTATTCATAAATATGCATCACCCTTCATAATTTTGCTCCTTGGTTTATAATCTTTCCTGACCATAAGGCAAATGTGGTCTACAGCATAACTAAGCATCTTCTGTGGTTATCAACCTAAATAACATAGTAACTAGTGAGAGACAGGGGAAGAATGTGTGATTAGGAGCTGCTTCTGCTGCTGTCACTGATTTCATCTAACAGCCACAGTCCCCCCTGAAAAAACAGGTGGCTTCAAATGCTGATTGCATATAATTTTGTTTTTAATGTTACACATTTGGAATACCATGAACATAAACCTTCGATGACAAAGAAAAATATTTAAACAAACAAACAAGCAACCCATCAGTTCTTAATTCTAAGTGAGTCTACTACTGCTCTCCAAAAGCCAATTAGGTATATTGAACAGCTACTGGCGTTAGACTATTCTGGTGTTCTCATGAATGCACAGAAGCTGCTAATCTGCTAAGGATGTCACACACTAAGAGATATGCTGAGCTGCCAGAGCATACATTCAAAAAGTTACTCAATATAGTAGTATAAAACATATGGGGTGTATTTATATACCCTCCACTATGTACTGAAGGGAAAGGTGTGCTATAAAAGATCTCATAAGCACACAGTAGAGTGTGTCACCTGCTCTGCACTCTATATTGTTATGTCAGTGAGTGACTTTATTAGCTAGACAAGAACTGCAGGCAGGCAGTAAGCGATGTATATTAACAACTTCTCTCAATTATATCAGGTCCTGACCCTGCTCCTGTTGAATTCCATGGCAAAACTCCCACTGACACCAATTGTGTAGGCTTGGGATTGCATTTATTAGCATTTGGAGACTTTCTTTAACTTTAACTGTATTTTATACAGACTTAAAGATAAGAGAACATTCATCTCATTTTACAAAAGAGGGAAGATAATCAGTGGCTGAATTTAAGGTAGTTTCTGAAGGTCACAGCTGGAATTACTGAAGACAGAACTGAATTCACATTCTTGGTTTCTGCAGATGTTCAAAGACAGGCAGAAGTGAACTGACCTGGGATATAGGTTCTGGAAAGGTTAGAGGACTTGTTCAGTGGAAGGTGCTGCACATGACCTGCACAGCTATTGCTGGGTTTGCGAGTGAAATCTGAATGGAATGAAGAAAAAAAAATTGTTTTTCAGTGCTAAAAATTTGAGATTAGGCTGAATATTGGACAAAGTGATAAACTGATTAATTTATGCCCTTTTTAGGGACTTGCAATACCTTACAATTATGCACTGTATACTCAAACCCAAGCAAGGAAAACCAGGTGATTGCAACTGTGAGTGCACAGAAACCTGACTGACAGCAGACAGGAGTACATAAACCTGCTTAAGAAGGATATTTAATGTAAAGTGGATGTGTTTGGTTACATATAAATACTCTCTCCAGAGTTACACTTTCCTGTCAGATTTTATACTACAAAAATAAAGGGTTCACATGCAGCTACTGGCACATAAGGCACTCACAGCTGTTCTTGAAGGAAATAATTTCTATCACCAGCTGTAGTTCTCCTCCCCAGGGATGCAACCTCTACAGTTCTGTCCCTTCTCTTCTATTCATTCCTTATCAACTAAACATTTAAAAAAAAAAAACCTCATGGAAATTAATAAACACACTCACAATATTGTGAGTAAGTGGAAATCTGAGGTTCTTCACAGCACGGGTATCACACAGGACTTTGCTTGAGCCATAGCTTATAGCTATTTTATGCCACATGTCCTACAGACCAGTTTTTGTTCCATCCCACATGGGTTTCTATTCTTTCTGTTTTCCACTTTATTCATGCTTCAAAAATGTTTTTTTTTTTATGAAGTGATGCCTGGTCCATAAAGTCAGGAAAATGGACCTTAACTATTACAGTGGTCTAGCAGAGAATGACACAAAAAGGGAAAAATAACTAATTAAAGTGGCAATGTGTGTCTCATAGAGTACACATACTGACCAGGTATAGACCTTTGCTCAGAGGCATAAGTAGTGTGTCACTTGAAGACGCTTTTTAATCCACTGTTGGGCATATGGGCTAGTTGTGATATGTATATGATAGCCTTGTTTGTTCCTGATGTCTGTT
This sequence comes from Struthidea cinerea, assembly GCA_013397865.1. Classification (NCBI taxonomy): domain Eukaryota; kingdom Metazoa; phylum Chordata; class Aves; order Passeriformes; family Corcoracidae; genus Struthidea; species Struthidea cinerea. Next base: position 857,978 of record VZTI01001575.1, on the reverse strand, counting down.
GGTATGCACAAATTCATCTGCAAAGGAAGATTGGTTTGAGAGGAAAATTAAACTAAAAACAGACACAAAAGGATATTACAAAGGAATATTTACGCCCATGGAAATGCCTTGTAAATTTCAATAGGAATGAAAAGATCACATTTTTGCAAAAATAAACATGGTAGTTTTAAGCTTCAATTAAAACCCACTGCATTGAAATGCCAACACATGAAAGAATTTTATGTGTGTAACTTCAGAGGCATCAGTGGAACTTTAGCTTGTACTTACATTTAAGTACATGCTTAAAAAGTCCATCATTTTGGGTTCTTAATATGCAATGATATCCTTTCTGCAGTCTTTAAACTACTTATTAATTATTATTGGTCATTTTACTTCACTGATAGTTTCACTTCTATAAAGAGAAGTACCATAAGGGTTGTGCAGAAAAGTTCTGGTTTGCTATCAAAAGAGCTCTACTATTTTTCTACGATGAGAATTATTTTAAACCTTTTTTCCTCCCTTCATTTACAATGGTCCGTAGCAAAACTCATGTTATAATCTTTGTCCTTTATGTATATCATTCACCTGCAAACAGTGTCATCTGCTCAGTGTAAGTATCTTCACAAATATATTTTTACAGTGTCATCTCTCTGTCTTTGCTCTCCCTTTGCTTGTAATATTTATCAAATAAAATATTTTGTGCTGTATCTGTAAATATTGATACAAAAACCTACCTGATATGGATGCAATATAAATAGAGTTACATTTTATTAATTTGAAAAATTCTGTTTGTGTGGAACTGCTAGATGAACAACTGTATTGTTATTTATGTCTGTATCTCTAGCTGTACTCAGTTCTGCATAGTATTTCTAAAAGGCTGTGGAACAAGCTATTCTTCTGGATACATGAGAGACTTAATTAGTGGACTAATATCACCAGTTAAATCATCAACTCTTTGATAATCAGGTTTGAAAAAAGGAAAAATAGAAGATTTTTGCCTGTTTTCCCAAAAATTATTTGGTCCCGTTGAATCTGAAAAAAAGTGATAACTCTGAAGCTACGTCTTTGTAAAACTTTCAAACAAAATTTTAGTGAAAAACATTACTTCAAAACTTGGTCAAAAGCAAAAAAAAATCAATTTTTTTTGACTGAAATTTTGTATTCCAGACCAGAGGTTTTATCCACTTGCAGTTCTTAAGCACTTGT
>VZTI01001575.1:838331-856749 GCA_013397865.1 Struthidea cinerea | reverse complement strand
AAGAAAATAAAATAAAATAAAATAAAATAAAATAAATAATTTTGGTTCATGGTCTAAATCCCCAATGTGCCTATCTTGACCTTCCCATTTCTTGTATTCTTCCTAATCCTTGCTGATGTATTTTTACGTTATCATTTGATTACAATTTATAACAACATATAATATGTTGTTGATATAAACAATCAGTAGCCACCAGACTAATCACCATTTTTGACAAAGACAGCTATTGCACACTTATAACAGAAACAGGAGTCCCTTCCATGCCTTTCTCAGGTGGGAACAGCTGTGCTCTTGCACAGAAGATGAGTGTCTAGGCTGGATCTATGGCAAAGAGTAGATTCATTTATTCATGATGCTGTACAATATTAAGTAGACATTTGAACTCTCGTTGAACCTACTAATCTGAATATTACAATGAGCAAAATTAGCTGGACCTGCTCAGTTTGCATGCACTTGTTTCTGTAAATCTATCAGTAGGAAATTGCTCTCTTCCTTTTAACACCTCCTCAGTTTGCAAAATAAAAAGAATTCTATATGGGGAAGCCAATTATAAGAAACAGAAGCCATATAATATTGCTAACAATGTTGATTCATAGGAAAAAAATCGACAAAGTCAGATGGGAAAAAAAATTAAAAGAAACATAAGATATTAAAAGTATTTGCTACTTTTAATAGCAAGTGATAGCTTTATTTCAAGTAACAGATTTTCTGGTCATAACAGAATTTTATGCTCATAGTTCAGGATGATCTAGATGGTATCCCAAGGTTTGACTATTATTCTAATGTTTCTGATTTCATCATTTCTTCCTTTTTTTTGGTGACAGTTCGAGAATCTACACCAAAACAAAATCTGGAGATGAATGATTCATATTTTTAGGATTGTTTTAGCTCATTCACAAAGTTTAGAAAGTATTCTGGGAAATAAATTTGAGAATCACTAAACTTAGAGAAACTTTCCGTGATGAGATCTTCATTAGGTGTAAAACAGCTGCAGATGTGTGCCAATTTATATCAGGTGCAGATCTGACCTCTGACATTCCCTAGGTTTTATTCACATTGTTATCCACATATTTCTACATTTGTGTTTTGAGATCCATGCTTCGCTGATATCTACTTCAGACAACTTTATCTGTCAATCACCTAGACATGGATGCAACACTCATCACTTCTATTTGAATACTTGAGCTGTACTCTCTGGTTGGATGTGGGAATTTCAGCAGTCATCATTATGATCTGTGTCTTAAGGCTCATATTTTAGGTGCTCTGCCTACATATCCAATATCTAGAAATATCATATGCAGAGATTTATTTGCGTGGCAAAGGAATTCAGGGAAGCCCAGAAGGAAACCAGTAAAGGAATGGAAAAGCTTAAAAAGTTCAGAGAAATGAGGGTAAGGTTTTCACACTTGACAAAAAAAGTGCCCCACTTAGTTTAGGATTTAGAGTTGGGAACCCATCCTTGAGAGAGTTTTTGGGCAATATTAACTACTTTTTCAATGCAAGGAGGAAGAAATGGCTCCAAGGTGGAAGACCAAATTCAAAGTGTCCATATCTTCTGGTTTATGATTTGTCAGAGTTGTTTAAAATGGTGAAGGGAGAATAAATAACCTAGATATTGTCTACCACCCGAACTTCCAATTAGCTGTTTAGTATTCTCCCACTGATATTTTAAAGTTGTTGTGTTTCCTTTAAGATAATCAGATTTATGTGCATTTAGCACACAAAGAAGAGGGGCATGTAAGTCAACAACTACCACACAAAATGTAAATATATATATTGAGATATACTATTTTCTATCAAAAAATACTTATCTATCTCTATCAAGAGTCTACGAGGTGATCCCAGTGGGGTTTTGACCATAATCCAGATGCTTAACAAGATTTCTTTCTCTAGTCTCTCTTCATTAGAAGTGAGAAAGTCCTCAGATAACATAAAGAATAATTCTGTTTCTATTCAGCTCTGACAAAAAGAAAAATCTTTAGTGATTAATACTGAAGTATCCTAGACCACCCCTCTTTCTTTACAATACATTGCTTTAATTTCTGTCCTCCATTTGTTCTTCTGTAAGACAAAGTGGACCTTAAGATAAGCAATTAAAATCCAGCATCAGTCAAAGGTGGGCAGTGATGGTGACATTAAAAACTCGGTTGTCCATCTAAGATTAATTTGTATTTTTATTGGTGTAATTTACTGGAAGTTTCATCAGCCAGAGTGTGCATGCTTTTGTATGTGTGTGTAGAGGCAAGTTTGGGCATGTTTACAGTAATATTTCACCATGCAAAGCTTTGATGGCTCTGAAATTTCCTGCTATTTACACTTGTTATCCCTTAAGAGTCTCAGAACAGTGATAGTTTTTTCCAAGGATTCCCTCAGTTGTGTTTTGAGCTTCAGTCAGAAGAAAACAAATGTACCACGTGACCCCTGGGCCTAATTACAACAAGAACAAGCCAAAATTTGCATACCAAATACTCCTGAAATCTCAAACACTTAAAATAAAACAAAATGTTGAAATACAGGTCTATTTCTCCTATTACTAACTAAAAAAAAAGACAATCCACAACCACATACTTCAGTTTTTTGTGATTAAGAAAGGAGAAAAAATACACTGAGAAAGTTATTCCTTGGGAATTATTGGCTTAGATCTAACAATTATTATTTCATTATATTGCCTATTGTTCCTCCCAAGTTCTCTGAATAACCGCTTGTTTACGTTTGATTTTTCTCCTCTTTATTTTCCTACAGAAATTCCCCTCCCTGTCAATTTATATTTAATGACTTTGGTTTAGGCTTTATTATGAATTCACATAATCTGATTTTTTTTACAGCTGAGCTTCCAGGTTAACTCTTTGGAATATTTTGTCAGTAAACTTCGAACAACACATAGACCCCTAAGAATCCAATGGGAATTCAGCCAGTTATGCTCAGATTTTCTTTCCCTCTCCTCAGCACTGTTTTTGAGGTTTATTTGTGTGAGAGTTTTGTTTTTTTTTTCGGCTGGTTCATGCATTGTTTGTTTGTCTGAGGGTTTTTGTTGTATTTTGTTGCTTGTTTGCTTGTTTGTCTTTTTGCGAATATTTTCCGTTAAGTGATTTTGAAATAACTCACTGCTGGAATGAGCCTGTCACAACAAGGTACACAGGAATTAAAGAAATATGCATGTGTTAGAGCATGGCCATATTTGGCAGATGTAGATGTGTGATAACCCCTCCCACAACCAGATGTGTGCATTCAGATCTGTGGAAATCAAAGAAGAAAATCTGGCACAAACTTCAACGTCCTTGAAGTATACCAGGCATGTGCCAAAATTGTCAGACTAAGCCTGCAGATCTTCAAAAGGGCTGCATTTGGCTCCACGTTCAGAAGTGCTTTACAGAGTGCCCTGCCAGCATAATGTTGGCACAGATAGCATCTCTACCTTGAAATTAGTTTTAGGTAAAGACAATTTTATTTCAGCTCACAGAAACATAAAAATTGCCATAGTACACAAGGAACAGATAGATTGGGGATGAACTTTTAAAAACGGCTGGCACCAGATGCTTCAGAGAAAGAGATGAATAGTACAATTTGCCCAAAGGGGAAATTTCTTCTTAAGTCCTTGTAGGTAGAAACTAGCTTATGCCCTGAAGCAGATGAACTTATATCCTTTCCAAAATCATATTTATTATTATTATTATTATTATTATCATGATTACTGCTCTTTCTTACAGTTATTTTTATCATTTTAACATATTTTATCAGCATACAGCCTTGGAAATGTCCAGTTATTTTCCTTTACTTTTTGTTTCCTTTCCCCCTTGAGTGTTTGCTAATGGATGTAATACAGAAGTAATGGTTATAATTTGCAGCTAGAGAATTGCATCCATTTAGGGATATTAAAGCAGTTTTTCCAAAGACTATTAAATTTAGTTTCAACACATCTATTTTGGGTTGGGTAAATATCAACATTTCATCCATAAAAGAATTAGCACAAAATGGAGACAAGGTCAGTTTTTTCACAGTGGGATATCTAATATTTGAAGACCCAAAGAGCCCATTTTCAAGTTAGTTTTCTTCCCTAATAAAACACTGAAGTTCTTTGAAGTTTTAGTGAGCAATGGAGCCTGGGAATCCCTGAAAATCAGCTGTCTGTTCCTGATTTCCTCTGTTTTTGCACTCCAGTATGGTGTTTTATAATGTCTCTTCTCTTTCCTGCTGAGAGAAGAGTAGATCCTTCTCTGAAGAGTTTACACTTTGAATAGACAAATGTAAAGAATTTCAGACAATAGTAAAAGGCTGAAGCTGGAACAGAGGTCTAAGAGGTATATCAATCTGATAACCTTCACTAAATCAGTAGGCTAAGAATAGAGTCAATGTCTCTGGAGTTATTCTCCAGTGATGTAATAGCTGACCCAAATATTGAAGGATATAATCCTCCAGTTCAGCATTGTATGAATAGTTTGTGTGACATTGGAAGATCCGGTCAGGGTTTGGGCTTCAATCAAATTCATGTTTTCAAATTTGATGCAACTTTAGTTTAAAAAGCATTATTGTGACCACATCTTCACCCACTATGGGATGGTGTATCGTTTAAGTTTAGAGGAGACAAGTCTCAATGACAAAAGGTGGAACTTGGGAAAAAACTAGAAAACACTTACAAGCCTAACAGCTTCTAATCAAGTAAGTGAATTTCTTCCTCTACTCCTGAGCAGAGGAAGAAAGAGAAAACAAATGAGCAACAATGTCTACCCATTCCTGCAACTCATGAAGGGGGAGAAAGCATATTGTGTATTCTGTCTCATTTATCATTGTCACCATCAGGTCCATTCCTGGAGGAGGACAGGGTACTCCAAAGATCTCTCCCACACTTCTCACTGCCTGGTGTGTATCATGCATTGTTTGCTGAGTGATTAGTGAGGCATCTATGCATATATTAATGTGGAAGGTTGGATGTGTTTGACAAGAAGTCAATGATTCTTTCTGAACATGACTTTAATAGACTCAGAGAGGTGGTCGTGGGATGATACTTCTAATGGGATATAGATATGAACGACCCAAGTTTTATGACAAAGGTCAATGATATTGATGATTAGTGTGGAGAAAATAATTTTACTGGCCTAGTAGGATGCAACTTGCATGATTCATGGAAGGTTTCCCCACCCACACCATTATTTAGGATAGCAAAAATTTCACAGCAAACAACAATTATGCAATTTATCACATAATAGTGATAAATAATTAGATGTTGTTGATAACTATGTAGAGAAGATGAAGAACCTTTTCTTATAATGTGCATGAATAACGTCTTTTCTACCAGCATTTCTTACCTGAAAAGGAAGTCTCCAAAGAGGAAACTCAATTAAAGAACAGCTTCTAAGGCATTGCATTTCCCTGACATCCAATTTCTGTCCAGATCACTGCATCGGAAATCAAGGTATGTGTGATCCATTTAACATTTAGTACTGACAGCAGAAAGAACTGAAGATTTCACGTATCAAGAAAAGAAATGGATTGCAGTGTGAGAGTCATCAGGTCTACCATAGCTTAACCACCTTTTACTATGGAATCTCTGCAGTGATGGAAACTCTCCTTGTTTTCAGGAAGGGCATATATGTGGTCACAGAAAACAAAAAAAGGAAAAATGATGGTAGACCATAACATATATAGTGTCATGTCAAAAATTGCCTGCAAAGCTCCAAAAATAAGAAAGTTAAAAAAAAAAAATTCATCAACAAGGTGAAACATATCAGTTTTATCAATTTGAGGACTGCCTAGATATTCCTAATTGACAGTTTCATCAATCAAAAATGTTAATCTCTTCTCACAATTACTCTGTCATTCCAAACAAAGAACTTTTGAACCTATTAGAGTAATTAAGATGTAATGAATATAAAGCCTCTTCAGTTATCACACTGGCGTTGACCATACTACGTGCTTATCAAAATATTTTCTTCATGTGGACCGGATTTCTACAGCTAATGCAATGCATATATTCATAAGTGTTAAAAAATTATAAGAAAGAAAATAAAAATCACACAGATCTCTTGTAACAAAACATGTGCATGGGGTAGAAGACGAATAAACAGGAGAGTGGAGGTATTATCAAATTAATTCGTAGAACCTTAAAATACAGAGAATACTCCCAAAGCCTGAAAAGAGTTCCTTCTTCTCACATTCTGCAATATATATTCATATATGTTAATACTGACACATTACTACTAGGTTAATCCTCTTTTGTGATGAACATCAAATTCAGAACAGATTGTATGATCTTTGAAGTCACACTGTGCATTTTTGGTAGGAAGCACATTCCTGATAGTGTCTCACAGCAACCAAGAAAATAAATTTATTTGTGGGAACTTGAAATGTTTGTTACAATTTGTTACTTGCACTCAGTTACCAAGAATTATTGTTGGCTAAGTACTGTATTTTATAAAATTAAATGTCTAAATCATGTGCCAAACAGAGGAATTTACATTAGAATAGTAAAATTTCATAAAATATTCAGAGCCCGATGGAAACTTCTTGGCTACCCCTCCTTAGGATGGTGTACATTGAACATATTACTTGATAGGCTGCTGTTTGGAGCCAGTAGTTAGGGATCTGGAGACTCTCAGTTGATGTTGTGAAGAGATGGAGGCCCCATGGTCATCTAATAACAGCACTGAAACACCAAGAGGCAGTCAGCCACTGATAGTAGTTTTCTGCCAAAAATAGGGAAAAAAAAGTCAGGCAAAAAAGTATAACTTCATCCTTCCCATATCTCCACTCAATGGGTGGAGAAAGAGGATAGAACTGGGCAAGAAATAATCTGTTTTGGACATAATATGGAAAGATAATGCTCCTGGTATTTTTCCTACTCTTTCCCCTACACTTCGGAACAATGGGCTAACCTGCTAACATATTTAAGAAACACTGTTTAGTCTTATTTTCAAGAAGAGAACCTACATTTTGTAGAAAGACCTTTTTTTTCTGACCAGAATCTGAGAAGATACAAGAAGAAATGGGGCAAAGAAGTCCTGGATCAACTCCAATGGAGCAGTACCCAGGGGAAAATCACCTAATCAACTGCTCTTATAATTGGACAATATTTGTTAGCTAGGCTAATTTGTTAAACTTATAAAACTTGTAGAAATCTGATACCAGGTGTGGCTGTAGGCCATAACTATGGAGGCACCTGGGAGCTTCCAATCAAGACCTGCTTTTTTATCTTACCGTTTTAATACAGTTGCCAGAGTTTGTCCTTTGATATGCCTAACAGATATTAATAAGCCTATTAATATGCCTAACAGATATTAATAATTCTAACAGATATTAAATTTATCCATGCCAACATTGACCTGCCACAAAGAAATACAACATACACACATAAGAACAAGGACACTGGTTCACTCCTTGTGTATCGTGAAATTCTTGTTGCATGAGCATTCCAACACTGTCCTGGTTCTGGCCAATTTTTGCAGCTGCCTTGAGGATCATGGGCAGGAACCTGGACCATTTGCAGGGAGCACAAAAGGGGGTGGGTTTTCCAGTTTTTCCAGGGTGTGTTGTGGGGTAGAGCTGGGTTCCTGTCATTCTCCTATCTTGCACACTCTGCTATGAGTATTGTTGTTGTCGTTTTCATCTTCTTATTTCATTGCTAATAAATTGTAATAAATTCATGTCTAAAAAATTGTTCGTATCTCAACCAGTGATCTGGTTGTGTCTCCAGTTCTCCTCACACAGATCCCTGGTTTTACTCTGCATGCTGAACGTATGAGTTACAGGAGAACCTAAACCACAGTTAAAAGCTATGAGTAGTGGTAGAACCTAATACTACAGAAATAGATCTAAACCTGTAAACCTACTTCTTGAACTTTATTTGATATAGTGTAGTATTGTTTCTTACAGACATAGTGCCATGGAATATATATATATATTTTTTTTTTTAAATTATAGAATAACTTTCATTTAAATGGATAAAATAAATATAAACACGCAAAGCATAAAATATAAACAAAGTACAGACAATTAAAATGCTGATACTATCAATTATGCTGTTGAAAATGGTGTATAGTTTTCTTTCTAATACCCAAGAGTGCTCCATCTGCTATATCATAAGAAAGGACATCTCAGGAAAACCACATCTTTTTTCCAGATAATCAAAGACCTGGTCTGGAAAAGGAAATGGACCTTTAAGGATGTGTCTCCTGCCATTGAACATGCTGCCTCAGTGACAGGACTAAAATCCTTGTCATATTCTCTCTTTTAAGAAAAGAAACATGATCAAACTGATAAAGTGATGTATTTTATGAATAATACATTGCTCAAGGGCTTCAATCTACATTATATACTACATAACCATAATTTGTAATGTTTACTTAAACAGTGGCTCTCAACAAAACACTTAGAATCACTTAGCATCTTGTCCCTGAGCAGTTTGCATTAGAAATCTGGACTGGTTAATTTCATTGTGCTAAAGACATTAACACAAGAGAGGGGAAAAAAAAGTCACAAAATCCAACCCTCATCTTGGACCGAAAGAGGAGAAAAATGTCTCTCCAACACAATCCCAAAGGCATATTCTGTCTGAAGTCACCATGCCATATAGGATTGAATTCTCTTATAACTGTGCAGAACTAAACAATCATATTATTACATATGCTAGGAAATGTCCAACCCAGGACAGGCCCTTTAACCTTCAGAACCTTAATTTTTTGTCTCCCTGTTATACAGTCTGTGAGTTCCCCTCCCATTTAAAATGAATTAATGAACACCAAACCCACTTTTAGGCTGTTTCATCAATGCAGTCTAAAGGGATATAAAGTAAGGAGATTTTCCTTGGCTGGAATCCAGATACTAATGGTGTTAAAATGCCTTCTCAGTGCATTGAAGCAAGTAGTTACGTCAAGCAGACAAACAAATTTCAGAGGATGTTTAAATAAACACTCTATTTAATGTTGCCTTGGAACCTGCATGTTTGGGTTGTCTAGCTGGTCAAAATACCAGCTAGTTAGGAGACATAAAAGTAATGGTCACTGCTTGGTTTGGAAAGAAACAAAAATAACATCAGAGTTGTTATGCAGCAATTAATTTTATAGAAATATATTAGGTATTCATGAATATTCTTCCACATGCGTCTAAAAAGACAAGGTTTTTTAAAAGACAATAGATCAAAAATAATCAAAACTATTTAAATTTAAACTTACTAATAGGCTGGTGGAGATCAGTGGCACAAAATATTATTAATCCAAAAATGCATAAAACATGAGGCTAGCTTTTCTAAAGAAATGCACTTCTCCAAAACCCAGCAGAGAAAATATATATTAAAAAAAAAAAAAAAAAAAAAAAAAAAAAAANAAAAAAAAAAAAAACCAAAAAAAAAAAAAAAAATAAAAAAAAAAAAAAAAAAAAAAAAAAAGGAAAAATATATTAACACCATTGTTCTAGAATTTAAACAAGTAACTGATACAGTTAGGAGAAACCCTCATAATGATAAGGATCTTTATAATTTTCTAACTCATTCTCTTTTAATAGATTCAGAGACTAGTTGGTAACATCATTCTGTTAGAGATATGTTCTAATCAATAGTAATTGAGATGGTTTGGATAGCTTCAGTGATGTGCTTCCGTGGAAAACGCCTTATTAGAGTTGATCAGAATGCAGAATTTCTGCTCATCAAAAATCCTTATGTTTTGACAGCTCTTTTAATCTTGAAATGAAATGAAAGGTCAAAATAACCCAATCCTATGAAGAACAAAAATTTTCACAGTAATTTAATATGAAATCACTGAACTGTTTTATTTTAATGTCGAGCTAACCTCTCTGTTGACTCGAATCCCTTCTTTCAGGAAATTTCTTGCCATTAAAGCTGTGACACGTCAGCCACAGAACCACAGGGCTTTATTGTGTCTTCCATCACAGTACATAAAGTGTGCCTCAGAAATACACTCTGTTTTTTTAATAAAAGAATGGAGAGGATAAATAAATACTGTCCATTTATTTATGTATCCACACATTTAGTAGATCTTGTTTTGTGCAGTATTTCTAAGAATTAAAAAGACCAGCAAATTAGAGGGTCTAACATCAAAATGGACAGTATTGAGTTCCTATAGCAATACTCTTACTGTCCAACACTTGCATACCTTTTACCCCGAACTACCTCCTAACTTTTATAGAAAACTAAACTTGAACTTTTATTGTAGAATGAGTAAATCTGTCAAACGATATTGGGTGTGCTATGACTTAAGTTCTGGGGTTTATTTGTTATTTTGCTTTAGAGATTTATCCTAGGAATATCTTGCTGAATCCACAAAACAGAAAGATATTAAGCAAGAAAGAATTCTTATTTGCCTTAAAAGAAAGTGGAAACATACTAAAATAGTGATCGCAGGATGCATATAAGCATTTATAACACTGTGATGCTGATTTATATCATCACTCTAACATAGGAAAGAACATATTTTTAACAAAGCTAAGCATAAATATTTAAATGTGTAACCAACAAAGGGCCAAAAAAGACTTGTGGAATACTTATATAAGCAACATGAAGGTTCAGGCAGTGTAATCACCAAGAACTACGAATGTAGAATAAGCAGAAAAGTTGCCTAGTAGAACAACACCAGATCTTGCTCCTAAATTTTAAGGGATGTTGGATGAAGGTTTGATCCCTCTTTCCATTTTCGTTAGAGTGTGGAGAGCACAACACCAAAAAGGAGCAGGAAAAGAAGGAAAAGAATTAGCCACCTCTCCACTTTTGGTTTCCTGTGTCAATGAAGTACTGAGCCTGATCATGTCAATCCCAGTGGCTATGCCTATCAAGGACTACAGTACTAATTATAAGGAATCATACCTGTATCCCAAGAGCAGTGATTTGTCCGAGTGTCTGGGCTCCAGTGGGAAGTAAAATGACCACTGTCAAAGCTGCTTAAAGATTTGAAATATCACTGTCCAGAGATAAAATGCATAGTGAGGCAATAGAATTTTAAAATACAGTGGAAAGCAATAATATGATTAATATTTTAAGTCTTTTTACCAGTAATATTATGTCACATTTATAAACTCCCTTTAAGTTTTTCCATTTAACGATGTTAAGTGTCATTATTCCCAGTTTATTGATAGCTGAGACATGGAGCAATAAAATAACTCATCTAGGGTTTCTACTTGGCCATAGGTTAGTCTTCAAAGAAAATATATGGTTTCTAATATTCAATCCCCTGTTCAATCATTTGGGCCATAAAATTGAAGATACCACAGTGGTCATTATTGTGACCTCTGATCCCTTTCTATGTTATTAGTCATTTAAAAGTAGTTTTGTAATAAGAACACTATGGGAAGAGAAGAGCCATTGACCCAGAAGGTAATAACCTACTCTCAGCAAAGACTATCTTTTGTCTGGATATTTATATGCTAGTTATCTCTACAAGTTTCTGGAAATTATCACTTTCTGTCACACTTGCAAGATATTATAGGGTTGGGAATCATGAGCTGGCAATCCCAGCTGGTGTTATGAAGTTGAACAATTCATTCTAAGCTTGTTCAGGAGTTTACACATCTGTATGGAACCTGGCCCTCAGGAGCAAGTGACGAGTGAGACTTTTAAATGTGCCCAGAATGAATTTCTATTTCATGACTGAAATATTCTAGTGGCCTAAATTATTCTGTAACTGCATTTGACCATGCAGTTCCTAGACTAAGGTTCATTTACGCTTAGTACAATGACGAGTTAAATTGCTTAAAAGTTGGTAGCTTTTAAGAGAAATTCATTCTCTTTCCTTTGCTAAACATTTCTATTTTAAGCAGTTGAAACTTGGTATGGGGAAAATTCAGAAGTCCAGCATGGATGGGATAGCCTTAAACCAAGAAAAAACCCATACTTATCTCGCATCGACGCTAAAAGACTATTAATGAAAAACAATTTTATGGCAATTCTGCTCATAGCCAGATGTGACTTAAGGGCTGAAAATGAGACATAGGAGGGACAAATTGAAGTTCAGATGTGTCTGAGCTAAAACCTTTTGACAATCAGGAGAAGTCATGGGGCCAAAGGATGAGTTTCAAAGAACAAAGAAGAATCACCAATGCTGTCTGACTGCAATTCAGTGAGGCAAAGTCAGCTCTGCAGAAAAGGCCTCAAAAGACCTAAAAATACTTATGCTCATTTGACGGTGATACCGAACACTGCTGCCGGATACAGAACACAGACCAAAACATACCTCACCTTCATACTGTGGTGAAGCCACCAAATGTTAAAAGGTTGCCCCATTCACCTAACTTTAGATATTAAATGTGTAACCTTTTAATTGTCATCCAGTTACTGAGAAAAATAAGCATCTTCTAAAGGATACGTCCACCTTATTTTAAAGAATATGTGATAGATGATTCTCAGAAACTGGCTAGTTCTTGCTGGTGACATTAAAACCAAACCAGAGTAGAGAACTTTGGTTAAAATGTCTAATTTTTAGGTGCATAAATAGCATCAGTGGATCTCACAAATAGTTTCTTGACTGCTCTCCTTAAACTTTCAGGGTCCCTGAAATTTTCATGACTTTCTAAACACTAAAGGAAAGGGGAAAGGTAATTTTGTCTTCATGTGCTTGTGGAGAACATCAGTCATTCAAAATCACAATTACAGATAAAAATGTGCTACATGTCACTGCAAGTACAATACTGTAACAGAAGAGTCAAAACGTGATTTTAAATTTGAGTAGCCAACACCAAATACATTTTAAGAAAGATAATTGCTAGGGTTGCCAGCAACCCAAGATGTAACTATTGTTCATCACCCTTTCATGGAAAATTCACAAAATTACTCATTTGTGCATCTCTTAAAAGTTTAAATTGCAATTTTAATGAAGATGAGTTCCCCTCTTATTTCTAGGAGGGCCAAATTTGCACCCAAGAAGTGCAAGAGAAACTATTTTGCCCAATAGGTCTTCAAATTTGGGTTGCTTATCACTGTAAAGCTTTTGGCAGTTAAGATAATTTAAATCTAAAGGGACTTGATGTGCACCCAGTATACTAAATAGTGTTAGCCTGAGGGTACTGTGAAAAATAGAATGAAAAATGGCCTGTATGTGTTTGTAAATATGCCATATTTAAATATTCATAACTATAAATCTTGTTTCTTTTGAGACTTCGCTGTCTATCCTTTCTTGATGAATTTTATAGGCTTGCTAACTTTGATGCTTCCAGATTCAGCCATTTGGAGTTAGCCAAGCACATAAATCCCAAATGGAACATATGGAAACATCACTGTACTTTTTCCTACATACTTTGCTTGGAATTGGCTGAACTGATGCAACTCATACATCTCAGACAAAGAAACACCATTGGCCTGAGATCAAGACTAGGAGATGCAAGAGTATAGAGCACATGTTGGAAAAGCTGTGCACATGTTGTGTTACGGAATAAATGTGTGAGACTTGACTCCTTTAATCGCTCTTCTGAATGAAAAATTCATTGATGCTACACTGTATTCATATAGCTGCACCTAGAATTAATCATTATCAAGCTAAATCAATAAAATTAGTGGGATAGTTGAAGGGATATAGGCACAGCCATGACTAATGAGAGATTGGAGAAGAAAAGAATTCACTTGAAAAGAAAGTTGGACATTAAAGTATAGTTTCACCAAGAGCTGGAGTTCAGAGAAGAAACAGATTCAGATATCTCAAGCATTCCAAACAGGTTTCTTTAATACAGGTTGTATTTAGCAGTTTGATTCTAAGAAATGTGATATAAGAAAACTTTTTCACAACATTAATATAATATATTTATTCTTGTTTCCTTAATTAGGAAAAAAATATTAATACCTGTAGGAAAAACAATTCAGGGAAGCAAAAATTATTTTTTAAAAATCAGGAAAAAAAAAGGAAGAAAATATTTCATTAAAGGAGATAGAAGAAAGCACATTGAACAAGCACTCAGACCTCAGGATTGGTCATGACTAGACAGCAGTAAAGTTTTGTCAACGCTGTCAGTTCTTGAGCTGTGGACAACTGCTTCAGCTATGTAAACATATCACAGGCTTCAGAAGCCCAGAAAGTCCCAAATGTTAATATAGCAAACCATAAACAAGGAGATTGACTTTCTTCATGTGGAAATGATCAATAATATTTTGACAGATTCACTAAAAAGGTAAAAAACACTTCCAGCACTAATCAGAGCTATGATTCATCATGAAGATCCTTGTGCTGTTCAACCCAATTTTCTGCACATCCTAACTATTGTTATGGATAAGATCAAAAGTAGCAATGTTTCCTGTCTAATTTACTAACCTCAGTGCATCAGCTTACCTCTTTCACTAATTCACCATGAATAGGGAAGGTGGATTTCTGTCTGATTCCTAAATTTGTTTGTGGCAAAATCGTCAGTCAGGTTTATTTCGGATTCTCTTTCAAAATCTCCTGTAATGTTACATGTGTCATACTTGAACTCCGTGTATATGTGCATATGAATCAAGGGGTTACTTCATCATGTGTCTAACTTCTGGGTTTTACATGAGAGAACTAGTAAGATATAATCACTAAGAAACTTAATGAGGGGACCAGCTGTGAGAGATCATTACAGTAGTGACCTGCTGCACGAGGTTATAGAGAGAGAACAAGACAAAGAACTTTCATCCTATTTAACTGCAGTTATAGAAGAAAGAAACCATTTTTGTATTTGCTGCCTTTTTAGAGCATCTGTCTGGCTTTAAAAAATAATGAGGCTTGCCAAAGATACTGAGGAGTTTTTTGGGTTCATTTTTGGTTGTTTTTTTAGTTTGTTTTTTAAGGTAGAATTATTAAAAAAGGCTATGAAGATGGGTTCAGTCCTTGATCACTCATAATGAACAAACAAGAGTATCTAACAGGAGTTCAGTGTTCATTTTTTTTTGTGAAAGCAATATGAAATGTTAGTATTTTTAAGAGTTATCACACAACATTATCCTAAAAGGGAAGTGTGTTATGTTCATCAGAGTCCTTGCAAAACGTGGGAGTTAGAGGGTCAAAATTTGTGTAAGACCCAATCATATTTCAATTTTCTTTCACCTCTTAATTTTTATAGATAGACTTTGCAGTTTGTTGTTTTCTACTGGTTTGATAGAGTAATTCATTTTTAGTCATCTTACAGCTGTTTTGTAATTTGTAGCTTAAAAAGGTCACTCACACAAGATATTCTGTTTTCTGTTAGGCTAGCAGTGAGCTGTTATTTCTTGGATATTTCCACTTGTAAAACACAGAGATATGTTCTAAGCATGATAGTCTAAATCCACTCAGTTCTTCTACATACTTCCTCATAATTCCACATACAGCCAAGACTGGGGAGATAACTCAGGCAATATTTTCAAAAGTCAGTATTGTATTAGCAGCTATGTCTCAGTTAAAAGAAAAAGAAAAAAACGTGGGTATTCCCTAGATGAGGGAAGAAACTACCCACTACTGTTGATTATCTGTTTATTGCTTAATTTCCTACCTAGAGGTAGCTCATGTGAAAGCATTGTTCAGTCAGGGTTTGGACTATACGGTTAATGCATTCAGGGCACTTAGAGATGCAAAAAATTGCGCCTGCTTAATAAAGGCTCCATGGAAAATACATAAATGCGTACAAATACACTGGTGTGCAGGTTTTTTCAATTTCTAACCTCACCTTCTCTGTTTGGAGAAAAGACAGAGTTCAGTTTGCTATCTGAGATCAAAACTTCAGGTGTTGAGTGATGTGACCTCCTGAAGTAACTGTGTCTCCTACCAAGACAATTTAAAGGCTGCTTCTGTCCATCTTACGTAGTTGCCTGAAGCTATTCAGGCAATAACTGTTTCTGTAAGCATTCAGAGATCATAAACCTCCTCCACTGCTCAAAGAATGAGGTTTTGTGCTAAAATGAAAAATTAAATACAGGAAATGATTATATTTGTTTAAATACAGGAAATTATTATATCTGTTCTATACAGGATGTAAGTTCAAATTTTTGCACATAAGGAATGATAAAGACATAAGGAATAAGACTTTTTTATAAATAAAATATGCCTTCGATTAGATCTGAAAAGGAAACACACTTCCCAGCTTTCAAGATCTTCAAGAGAGAAAAGAACACAAAAGTATATGGATAATCTGATACTCCTCTATTTACATCTAATTTTTTTTAAGTTTTTCATTAAGTAAATTAACAAACAGGCCCCTTGAAAATAAAGCAATGCCAAATCATTTATTTCAGAACAGAATAACCTAAGTTCAATTTTTATTTTCTGTCTACTTAAAATATACATCATGTAGAAACTCAAAAAGGGGAATTGAGTTATTGTCAAACAGACTTTATTCAGTGAGGTGAGGAACAGACCTTGCTTATGATGCAGAAGAAACAACTTCCAACCAGATGAGGCACAGGTATTTTTGCCACATGATGTTGGTGTCACAATCACTCAGACATTGCATAGTGTTGATTATATTCAAGTATATCCAAAGACTGTTCTTGCTAATGGTCATGGAGATTCAGGAGCAGAAATCAACTCAGGCTTCAAGAATACCAGGTAAATTTTTTGTTATTTGTTGCTGTGGACATTAAAGTGGTTTGGACTTTGGACTGGGGATGTGAGAGTGAATTAAGTATATTATGATTTACATTCATGTATGAAAGGGCATCTTCTTCCTTTTAATGGAATCAGAAGAGCAATTGACCTGAAATGCATTAATGTGTCAGGTGTGAAACGTTTGCAAGCTAGGAGTTTGACATTAGGTACATTAAAACATTAGCAAAAAATCACAGTTCTTACCCAGACTGCTGAAAAATCAAACAAGGTTGATTCTGCTGGTATTATAGAAGATATGCTCATATATTTAACATAATAAGGAGAAGGCATATAAATGATGGACAGAGTTTGTAAATGTTTATGTAAATACACAATGAAATTGAATGAAAAAAACAACAAGCAAGTTTAACTATCTTAGGCGATATCCTTTAGGTAATAGAGCAACTGTATACCTGGTGAAACTGATTTTATCTTTTCTTGTTACTCCTAAGCCAGAAGGAAAATCACCATGAATGAAAATTTAGGCTGTGGATATTAGAAATGAAAATTAAATAATACTAATAGAGGGTGACTGACTTCAAGTTTCTGGGGTTTGCGGTGCAAGTGAGCAATGTCTTCTACAAAAATCTTAAATAATAGTTTAAAAATGCACATTCAATGAGAGAAAGAATATTTAAGTGGCCAACCCTCACCTATAAGTTCACAGTTTGCTGGATAATGACTGTTAATATCACATTAACTTGTACTATTGACAGACAGAGGATCCTGGATCATATGCTAGGAAAAGAGACAATTTAATTCCCACATTACATGGCTGTGCTTCTTGTTTTGCTTTTCTTTATGCATACTTTATGCATACTTTGATGACAAAATATAAACTAAATTGAAGTGCATTAATATGTGGGCACACCAAGTAGCTTTGAAAACTTACTTCTAAGAAAGAGTTCCCCATGATATTAAGAGAGCATTCTCCAGACTCTTATATTTTCCCAAGAAATTTGTTTGACAAATTACACTTTTCTATTTTCTAAATTTAAAAATGCTTTGTAGAAATACTCCTGGCCCATTCGGTAGCCTGCTCAGCAGGTACGTAATGAACATCTCTGGACTAACTGAAGGAAAACCAGACCATATGATGATGTCTCACTTTCCCTATATCCGGCATCTTGGGAAAGGCTGTTTTATGCATATTTTTTCATACATTTATTTATTTACTTTTTAATTTAAGTGAATATAAAAATTTGACTTCATGCCACGCTATCCAGCCTGGCTTCTCTTAGACAAATAGAACAATGCTGGTGTTCACAGGGAGAAGAAGAGGGGGGAGGATAGGGAAATGCTGAAGAAATGGGGGTTTGGAGGGAAGAAAAAGGTCCTGCTGCTTGGTAGGCAGACCTGCTGGGAAATCTCAAATCAAATTCTTTTGAAAAGAAGTGTTATTAAAAGTAACTTTAATCCTTCCAGCCAGACGGCTCATAAAAGCATACAATTAAGTCAAACAAATGACAAGAGCACTCTCTCTCCTACCTGTTTCCCCCTTCAGAGAGTAATTATTGCAGGGTAGTCTTGTCTCGTTTTGTGCAAATAGCAGTGGAGTGCTTCAATGAGGCGCCAGTTTCCCCCTCCCCAGCCCAGCCCCTCCTGTTCACTCCTACCAACACTGGCCTGGCTCATGTACGCAGTCAGGAACAAAGCGGGGAATTTCAATATTTCCTCTTTGTGCAAGGTTAATTGAAAATCAAAAAGTCACTTTTAGAATGTCATATTAGAACTGTTAGTGCATCAATTTTCTTCAGTTTCCTGTCACTGCAGGACAGCAGAGGAGGTAGAGGTGTGTATTTGGATGGGAATTAATAAGGGAAGAAAGGAAGAGAGAAAGAAAGAAAAAAAGAAGGGAGAGAAGGGAGAGAAGGAAGGAAAAGGAAGGAAGGAAGGGATTTTTTCAAAATTTC